>BSUD01000008.1:138608364-138640747 GCA_033239045.1 Fagopyrum esculentum | reverse complement strand
AGTTTGATCTTTTTTTTTCCTAAAATTTTTTTTTAGAATTAAAATTTCATTTTGTACAAAAATCCCGGAAATAAATTTGATTGAAAAAAAAAATCTAAAAAAAAATTATTTTTATATTTTTTGAAAAAAATAAATATTATTACATTTTGTTGTACAAATCTATTTAAAAAATTTCGAAACAAACTTTATTTTTAAAAAATAAAAATTTGTACAATTGTTTTTTAAAAAATTATTATTTTAAAATTTTAAAATAATAATTTTTAATTTTTTATTATTATTAAATTATTATTTTTTAAAAATTAAATCCACATAACACATTCAAGTAATTTATTTGATGACATGTAACATTCCGGTTGCCACGTCATCGCCGGAGCTAGGTTTTTGCCGAAAAATATATGACGTATTATTTTTGGTAAATACATTGATAGTTTGTATCGCTCTTAGTAATTTTCCAAGTTCGTATTATTTTCGGTTCGATGTTGATAGTTGGTATTATTTTGGGTTATTTTTCCTACATATTATTCAAATATGTAATAACAAAATGATTCAGATCAAGTTTGGTCTTCAATGCATATGCGGGTGCTCATAGATCTTGAGCTAAAGCATTCAAACCCGCAAAAGCACTGATTAAAGCCACAAACCCAGTAACAGTTGTATAGATGAATTTCATTGAACTATACACAAATAGCATAATGAATCAAGGACATCGGACAACAAGAAAAGACATATTCCATATTCCAGTAACAAGGTAATATTCAATTTTGTAGGGAGCTCAAACAAATCAAGTTCTATAAGAACAAAAATATTGTGGCTTATTATCTTAACAGTCAAGATTCTCCCTCTTATCTCGAAACCATCACACAACAACTTCTTGATTTGTCTCTATACCAAGGACAACGTTCTACAGCTTGCGCAAGAATTCACTTCTTACATCATTTTATTCCATGGAAGAAATACTTTTACCCCTCTCATAATTTTTCTTAGAATAATGCTCTTCAAGAAATAAAAGACTGAGCTGATTGATAGTAACTCATTACAGAAATCAGATTACATTTTTTAAGACATTATATTTCAAAATGAATCGAAAGAAACACATGACTGTTATATTTGAAGTACTTCAAAATATATCTGTAAGAACTATATTTGAATTACTTCAAAATAAACCTACAAAACAAACACATAACTGTTATAACCTAAATGGCTTAAAGGTAATTAGGCGAGCATGACAAGCATTCTGAAAAGAACCACATAGAGTTAATAAAAGTACATCAATTCTTGAATGCTTAAATATTACTTGCTTCAGAGATTACAAGAGAAGCAATACAATCTGCTAGTATTTGTAGTACAATGTGGAATTTAGTGTCAAGTATAGATATTTACCCATTTAACACACACCACATAACTATTTGATTAGAATACTTTAAGAAAAAAGTTCATAAATTCTTCATAGAAGTGCACAGTCAGTAAAATCTTGGTCATTTATAAATATTGAAAAGATACCTTGTTGATGTAAAGCCGATACTTCATTGATGATAGAATCAGAATTATTAAAACCAGGTATGTATACTTCCTCCTTTGCCTCTGCACAGGAGAGTGAAAATTTAGAGGATAAACACATTCGCTATGAATCAAAGAACTGCAAAATACTCGAGGCAGGGCACGGAAGCCCAGTTTGTGCAACGAACTGCAAAATTAACCAGCCTGACATAATTATAAAGTCTCTTTCCAACTGTGCTTTTTGATGAAAAGGCTTGTAAGGATTAATTATCCCAACTTCTTATCTATGTTTGTTTATTTTAAATGGAATATTTCACTGCATTCTTGCTTTCCACATGTTTCATAGAAGATATGTTAAACATGCATGATACAATCGGATCCAACACATATAGCCTATAGGGTTAAGGTTGAGCACTTTTCAATCAATAACCTAAAACTATTTCACCGTTAAACGGATAAAACCCAAAGGCTACCAAATCTACTCAACACTGTTGAAACGTCTAGTTATAAGACTTGTACACGTGTAAACCTAAGCAACTTGGTATTCATAGTTAAATTCAATAATTTGAGAATATTGAACACATCAGTCTTTTCTCTAACTTGGCACTGGCAGGATCATAAAAATTTGTTCAGTTGTCTTCATAACAAGCTATGAATCAAAGTAATAGAGTAGCAGTTGTAGATAAAAACAGAAAAAAAACTACTAAGTTTTGAGAACCTTATTTTCAGATTCAAGCTCAAAAGCTCCAGCCTCTGCCTTGCTCATTTGTTGTTCTTCCCTAAGAGAGCAGATACAGAGATACTTGTGCCTTGAGGTCCGTTTATTGGTCACTCACCTCTCCAGCCTGGCATGTGAAAAAATGTTTATATAAGATAATAGTGTATGGACCATAACATGAATTCAGATAATTGACCCATATTACAAAAAAATCAGCAATATTATGCATCTACCATAGTACAAGGGAGCCAGTTATATGATATTAAATATGACCTTGTTTCAAGGAGTCAAGGACGGTTAGGGGTGATTCCCGAAACAGTCAGAAAAGGTCAAGCAATCTAATATAACTAGTTCCTTGCCTTCTCAAAGGCTTGGCCATGATCAACTTCATTCTTCTCCTTAGCTATCTACCTATTCTCTTTCTCACGATCCCTTGCTTCTTTAGAGATACGCAAACATAGCATAATGAACATCAAATATCACACAAAGAAAAAATGCAAACATATATTTCAACAGAGAAAATTTACTTGAGCATGGCACAAATGAACTCAAGAACCAGATTCATTATTATGGTCAATAGCTTTGTCAAGCAGGAACCGGCCACTGTAGCATTAGCAATTATCATTGACAGTTCTGACCAAGAACCACATTGCGTATAAGAGTAAAATATAATCAAGCTCAAAACTCTATAAAAAGCATCATATGAAATGTGCAAGTGAAGTGTGGCTGATATAGGAATAAGAATAAATTAGTTGCAGCAATGAAGGAATCAATTGTAGTATATCAGAGCTTATAGTGAATTTTGTAAGACTCGTAGAAGCCTTTCAGAAACACTTCCTCTGTTTTCAGCCTATCACGATGATCTTGGAGCCTCATATTAGATTTTTGTATATACATCTCCGTTGATCACAGCTCTATTCTTCTATCACCCATAAGAAACTCGTGTATAGCTCCCCCTATCTCAACCGAACTACTCCCTGGTGCCTTGTCAATTGCAATATCTTTCATCAACATCCTAACCTTATTCACTTCATCCCATTTTCCAGACTTTGCATACATATTCGACAAAAGAACATAGTTCCCACTTGTTTCCGGCTCTATCTCAATCAAGCGTCTCAATGCCAATTCCCCTGTCTCCAAATTACCATGAACCCTAGATGAAGCAAGTAAACTCCTCCATACAACCGCATTAGGGCTCATGGGCATCGCTTCAATTCTCTGCACAGCCTCCTCTAGCCGCCCAGCACGCCCCAAAAGATCAACCAAACAACAAAAGTGCTCGAGTTTTGGTTTGATTGCATAATCTTCATACATTGAATCAAAGAGCTTATAGCCTTCAGAGACCAGCCCAGCATGTGAGCAAGCACACATGGTGACAATTAAGGTCACCTCATCCGGACTTAGACCTTCCCTTTTCATCTGATCAAGGAGCTCGAGCGCATCATGCCCATTCCCATGGACCGCCATACTCCGAATCATAGCGTTATAGCAAAGGGTGTCTCTATGGGGAAATTCATTAAACAGTTGGCGTGCAAGTTCAAGACATCCACATTTTGCATACATATCAATCAAAGCTGTAATAACAAAACGATTCAGCTCAAGTTTTCTCTTCAATGCATAAGTGTGTGCCCATAGACCTTGAGCCAAAGCATTCAAATCCGCACAAGCATTGATTAAAGCCACAAGGGTTACTTCATTAGGGATGTCACATCTCCTCTGCATTTCGCTGAACAAAATCAACACTTCCGTGGATGAATTCCCATCACCACAACCATTTCCCTTGCGAGCATATGCTGATAATATCGTGTTCCATAAAGCTAAATCAGGGTCCTCAGACTGATCAAACAAATACCTAGAAACCCCTAATTTCCCATATTTGGAGTAGTAATTAACCAATGAAGCATGAACGAAGTGATCATAACAGAACCCAAGTAATTTCAGTACGTGCCCATGGAGTGCTCTGCCGTAAGATAACAAATGATGGGAACCATAACAAGCCTTGAAGAGAGATGGGTAGGTATAGCTGTTGGGTTTAAGCAAAGGGCTAGGATGATAAAGTAGGGTTTTGTAAAGAGAAAAGGCAGTGGGAATTTGGTTGTTGTTGCAGAGGGATGAAATTAGAGTATTGTAGAGAAAGATGGTTGGGTTTTTGGCAAGATTGAAGATGGAGAGAGAGTAGGTTGAATCAACGGTGGAAGAGAGGAGGAGTATTTGACTTAATGGGTAAGTGTGGAGGATTAGGCCAGTAGCTATCATCTGGCCATGGATTTGCTTGAGGGTCTTCAAGCTTTTACATCTCTTTAAGAGTGTAAGGAGTGGATGGGTGGTGATTAGTGTAGATTTTGGTTTGCTCATGGACTGAAATAATCGAATGATAGTGATTTGGAATTTAGAAGGATTTGAGTTCAAACTTTACAAGGTCCGCAGGGAAAATTCTTGAAATGCCTCTGAACCACGGAATATTCTTGCTCAATGCCGAACTTGTTTCACAGGGATTCTTAAGTTACAAAAACAGGTTATGAAATATAGAAAAATATAGGTCAAGTTCAAAAGGATTCTTGTCACTCTAACGAGATTCTTCGCTAGCACCAATAGGATTGCTGAAAATCTCTACAACCTTGGCCCTATTGTTTGCTGGGATGGATTTTCCGTGAGAGTGTATAAGCATCACACATAACCTACATGAATCAGATGATACAGGATAAAAAAGCAAACAAAGAAGTTACAAATGATATTTGGATCCGAAGATCCAAAAATGATCCAACCAAATAATCAAATCAAGGAGTGGCATATGCAAAAACCAACTCAAATACGAAGGAATTGGAGATTATAGCTCTATGTACGCAATAAAAAAAAAAAATTAACTAGTCTGTGCAAAAACCAACTCAATTCTAGCAAACGCAGAAACAAAACTCCATATCAAAACTAAATCCCTAGAATTCACATTGAATCGAGAGGGGAGAAAGATTGCTACTAACCAGAAGGTGGTCGAGTAGAAGAAAGAGCCAAAAAGCGGTGGATTTCAGGCTATGATTTATCAGCAATGGAAACAAAATCTGCAGAAATTAATTGACACCAACAAGATGAATAATTAGGGTGAGAAGCACTTAATCGAAGGATATAAAAACCTGTAGAACATACCTGATCGATGTTCACTGCAACCAGTTGAAGCATCAGACAAATTGGGTAGCCAAACCAATTTGCAGAACAGAAGCCCAAGTTTAGGCCATATTCCAAAGGAAACTACGAATGTCCATAAACCCTAAACCAAACAACTACACATGCCGGGCATAGAAATTGCTGAAGACAGAATTGCATAAATGGATAGACTTCTGCAGGATGATGAGCCAAATGAATAAATTTGTTCCCTCTCAAAAAAAATCGCTCATATACGTCTACATTTTATTTAAATAACTATTTTTTATAAGAAAAAAAAAATTATAATAACTATTCATAAACTTCTAAACTTTCTTAGTGTATCTTATGAAATAAAAAAATTATTTTTTACATATTCACACACATTTTAGCTTATATTCTTTTTATAAATTTTATGTTCTTATGATATATGTTGTCTCCAAAGTCTAAAGCATACGTTTGATGAAATAATGTATGTCATATCCGTAAAATATAAATCATTGACGACCATTTTTTTTTTCAATAAAACTCATGTGAAATCGTCCACGTATAGATGTTCTTTTGGAAAAATGAAAAAAAAAAAAAAATTGGAGATATTCTTTGTTAGATAAATAAGGTTGTTATCTTAGTATTTAAACTACTTTATGTTAAGTATAATCCTCTTTCGTAATCTTTATTATTCTCTAGTAACTCATATAATAACGCGATAATGAATTTGATAAGACCGTGGGCTTTCATCCGAATACAAATGGATGGTAAGTCTACTAGTACTAGCAATCAAGAAGAAAGGAATTTGTGCAATTATTAAAGCAAGATAGGTTCAAAATAAAAATATTCAAAGGGTATATAACACACAAAATTTGCCAAAAATATCTTAAATTCGGAAAACGTCTTATTCTTGCTCCAAAAACTTCGAAACTTTGTTGTCCAAGTTTTATGATGTAATAGTGTGTTTGTTTCTAAAAGTGCAATCATATAAAATTTGTGATCTTTAAAAGTGTCCAATTTAAGAAATTTTTCGAAAATCTCTATTGTTCGAAAAAACGTCTTATTTCATGCTCGAAAAAGTTCTAAAGAGTTTTGACCATATGGATTGATTCGTCATCCGCGAATACAGTACGGCTTTGGTTCGAATACAGATTGATGGTAAAACCCGAGAGGATCGGTAAGTCCAAGTACTAGCAAGTAGCAATCCAGAAGAAAGAAATATTGAAATCTATGCTATTGTTAAAGGAAGATAGGTTTGCGATGCTGCAGCAGATACACGTTTTATTACAGCTTCAAAATAGTTAACATTTGCAGTGCGTCCAAATA
Source organism: Fagopyrum esculentum (assembly GCA_033239045.1). Taxonomy (NCBI): domain Eukaryota; kingdom Viridiplantae; phylum Streptophyta; class Magnoliopsida; order Caryophyllales; family Polygonaceae; genus Fagopyrum; species Fagopyrum esculentum. The sequence goes on along the minus strand of BSUD01000008.1, from coordinate 138,634,083 downwards.
AAAGGACAAGAATAGGTTTAACTCTAAACTCATTGTTAAAACATGAATAAAATACAAATTTTAAAAATCAGTTTTGCGCACACTACAAGTAAAAATGATGAAACGCAGATACAACTTGCCTTGACAAGCTCAAGCCATTAAATTTGGCAATCAGCAGCTATGGAATTGCTAAGATGTCTGCCGGCTTTACTACAGAAGTTGGCTACCATAATCCTCGTTGAACTTTTCATAACGTTGAGCATGAAGATGAGCCGATGGCCTCGTGTTCTTCAGAGCCATCTCAATGTCCTCGTGCTTGATTGGTCCAACTGGAGGCAGTTCTGAATGACAAAGTGTAGAAATGCATACATGAGTATGAATATGAATAAGTTTTTCGAGTTAGTGTGAGAAAAGATAATTACCATGTTCAGGAATTATTTCTTCTTCCTTTTCAAGGATAGACATCAACCGTCTAAGTGGTTGCATGGCAGCCTCTTTACATACCAGGCGGATATCGGAACCTGAATAACCTTCAGTTCGGTCTACCAAAACATCGTATGGGAGCTGAGATTCCTCGTTTGTTGGTGGTAAGAGCTCCTCAAACATGCCCCTTCTTGCTTCCGGGTCTGGAAGAGGTACGAGGATCTGTTTATTTGTCAAGGAAGAATCATCATAGTGCAAGTATTATCATCCATTGGTCCGTGGATGAACCAACTATCCTAAGAAAAGTACGTAAACACAACAAGTCCTACAAACCGAACTCATTATCTACCACAATTAGAGATAAACAATGCATAATAGTATTAAACGTGACAAATCAATTCAAGCAGCATGTGTTGATTATGAACTATGCATGATAAAGCATTAAAATGAAAAGGGGGAGGGGAAGAATACCTGATGGGTTGATTTTAATCAAATAAATTGAGTATAATTACAGCGTTCATGTTGCTATGTACTTCTCGCAAATTCATTGGGGCTGGTTTAGAATTACTTCATGTCATGGGTAACGGTGTTACTACCTTCTTGAACAATAGTTAACATAAGTTCAACCATGTTCATATTTGATTCTTGAAACAGCAGAATCCAAATTATGTTTCAACCATGGTCATAGCAACTAGAAAGTAAACTTTGAAGTATGCAAGATGCTAACTGTTGAAATTTAACAAGGATACACGCTTCTCTAGACGCCGGAGCATGGCCCCATCCAATTCCCAAGGGAGGTTCGTTGCTGCCAAAACAAAGACAAGCTCGTTGGTCTTCATCAAACCATCCATCTGCAAAATTAATTGTATTGTAAACTAATTGTAGTTTTAGGGACAAGAAAGGAAAGTCGATGATTATCTACTGCGTATTTACAGATCACACAAGGCTCAGATATTGATACCTTGCCCTTGTTATGATTTGCAAAGTCACAAGTCACAACGGGTACACAAGCAGAACGAGATAAAACAATCAAAGATCACCTGTATGAGAAGCTCAGTTTTGAGGCGTCTACTGGCCTCATGCTCCGTCCTTCCCTCACCACGTTGACTAATAATTGAATCAATTTCATCAATAAAAATGGTAGATGGTGCGTGATGTCTAGCAAGCTCGAAAAGTACTTTGACTAGCTTCTCCGAGTCACCTGTCAAGCAATAGAGAATTGGCTAAAACACTGTCAACAAATTTAGCTCTATTATGGCCAATCACTGGAAATTAAGGCAGGATATAAACAGACATATAAGCCAGAATATAAGGCAGGATATAAACAGATATGTCAGCTAGAATTGGCTAAAACACTGTCAACAAATTTAGCTCTATTATGGCCAAGCACTGGAAATTAAGGCAGGATATAAACAGACATGTCAGCCGGAATATAAGATGTAAATAGACATACCCCGCCATTTGCTGACAACAGACGAAGCCGAGATATTAAAAAATGTTGTATTACACTCAGTTGCAACAGCCTTTGCAAGCATGGTCTGCAATGTCAGATAAAGCAAAAGCAAATGAGAAAGCTAAACTGTTGCAATAAATCATGCATTTCAACTTCCAATTGACCAAATTTGATAGAGAATAATTCACACTAATTAAACTAAATGCTACAGACCTTTCCAGTTCCAGGAGGACCAAATAAAAGAATGCCTTTCCAGGGTGACAGTAGACCAGTGAAGTACCTAATAACAAGAACAATCATAACTGTCAAAATATACATGATAAATGTACAGTTCAATCTCCAGAAGTAAACGTCTTTCAAAAACGAGAAACTTTTTAAACAAAAGATATATTAAAGACATTGATCTCCGAAATCCTTCTAGTGTGTTATACAGATCAATTTGGCTAATTTATGTTTGACGTAGAGGGTCAGACATGCTTCTTTGGAAAACATGACATCCGATAAGAGTTTTCTGTTATGTGCCACAAATCCTCTAAGAAATCATGCTATCGGAAAGATCAAAGACAACATGGGCATCTCCATACGTTTTATCCTCCATAGTTAATACACATCCTTTGATGTTTAATAAGAAAACCACTCAGTGTAACCCCTATCATATTGCCAAGAACAATTGAATAGGGTAAATATAGTAAATTTGAAAAAGGCAAAGAATCAAATTCATGAAGCAATTTGACACTATTAGGCATGAGCTCGTTGACTTGGAAGCTGGAAGAATGTGTTGTACATCTTAAACGGTGGTTGCTACCTTTTAATCACACTATGTTTTTATTTTTGAATGCTTCACGATGAGGGGAACAAAAACTATTAGATTTCTAAAGGCAATATGCCCGATGGGGTTGAAAATAAAACCATCTGCATTGAGAGATCATTACAGCTGACTCCCTCTAAGCACATTGTAGTTGAAACGAAGAAAATGGTACAGTAAATGAAATCAGGTAGAACACATATACTGAGTAGAGGATCTCGATTGTTCATATCGTGTTCGTAGGTCAGATCAGCATCAGAAACAATATAAGCAATATATATCATGGCTCAATGCTGGATGCTAGGCTCATCTTCTAATCTTCCACACCAGGAATAATGTGAGCTAGAGGGAGGTGAATATGCATAGAAACTGATCATTAAGCATTAATTATCATATTTCAAATTTTCTAACCTTGAAATTGTTTCCCAATTGAAATAGAAGGTCCTAGAACTAAGAATGACAATTTATCACCAACCATTTATCTCTACCTTATTAGCATAATCAAGGGAAACATATAATTCTGAAGAATTTTGCTCCATAATTATGCATTTAGTACTCTGGTATTGTATACATGAGCTGAAGATATATTTTAACTCAAAACAACGGGGACCATAATAACTTACTTAGGATATTTAATAGGCATTACCACTGCTTCTTTAAGCAGTCGCTTTGCATTCTCAAGACCCTTTATGCTTTCCCACTTCACTTCTGGATTCCCCCTAAGAATATCTCTGTACACCAAAACAACAAAAGAATTAGATCTCATTGAAGAGGCGTGCCTCTTTATTTGCTCCCAGCATGGCAATTGCCAACCATTGAATAGCGAAGAGAAGTTCCACGTAATGAAAAAATCACCTGCAAAGACTTTCTGCTAAGTTTCGCATTTCGTTATCTTCAAGAGGAGGAAGCAATGACTTCTGGCTGGAAAAGAGAACAGCAAATGTCAGTACATTCAGAAGGTAAAATTTCCAATATTGAGTATTACAAATAAATGTGCAAGTAATATGTATACGGTAAATTTTAATATCATTGTCTCATTGATCAGTTATTAAGTGAAAAGACAATAGGTGAAGGATCCACTGTAGGTCTTGCAACAAAATCTAGCGGTTAAAACAATCATTATCAGTTCGAGTAATCACTGTGACCGATCAAAATCTAGTGGTCTCTGCCGTATTGATCTAAGAAAGACGAGTTTCAGTTCTCATACACATTTTCTTGCTCAAAACTATCTGGTAACTAAAGTCATATAAATTTTCTCAAAGCATCCTGACCCTAATTCTTTTGAAGTTGCCTCATCATGGTTCTTAGACATATTATTCAATTCTGCAAAGAATAAACAACACTTTTTTAAGCAGCCTAGGGCTTTAGTGCAAACAGCCACAAACTAAATGTACTTGCACAGATGACAAAAAAGACAGCATCAATTATTCAACATAATAGCACAGAGAGGCAAGAGTTCATACAGCTTAAGACCACCACCTTGGGCAGGCCAAGTACCATTAGCATGAACACCATTGGTATTTCCCTAAAAACAACGGGAAAAAGAAGTGGAAAATAAGAAAGTGAATAGACAACCAAAGAAAGAAGGTGAGAGAAGAGCAATACCTGATTCTGGTATTGTTCATAGATTGACAACTCAGGTTTTCTGGGGACATGACCATTACTCCCATTAGCAACTCCATTCCCGTTGGTATGACTACTGGATCCTGAATCCGGCTCCTCAGGTTTAAGCTCCCTCTTCCTTCCAAACTTGGCATCATAAAAAAACTTAAAATCCTAGTCAGAGAAATCAATGTCTTAAAAAATCAAGTAAAACTGCTTACCATGTTTCCCCCTAAAATTTCGACAATCAATATCCACATCAACTGGCAATGAAATCGTTAATGTCAAATTACATGCATCCACAATTCCACATAAAACCATTTCATCAATCAATAATCTCAATCAGATGCAAAATGAACCGAGTTATCACCATCGGAACAAATATTCCTCGCTCAGTTATCTCAATCCACACTAATTAACACCAAATTTGCATCCACTAAGCAGAACGGACACAGCATGCATCAAATAAAACCAGGTTTGAATGCGACAAAATGAGATACAGCACAAACAGACGAAAATTTTGGAAGAAACGGTAGCTGCAGTAAAATAAATGGCAAGAGGAAAGCGGAACAAACCTGCCAGGTCCAGCGAGTGATTGAAGGCTCGTCGGACATTGTTAAAGAAGAGGAATAGGGAGTCAAATTCGGAGATTTGGATGCTTGTTCGTCCCCGATTCTTAAGGGGGAAATGGTGGAGATCTAAATGCGCAGCTCTTCCTGACAGATTTTCAACTCTCTCTAACACAATCTGTATATATTTGGGAGAAATCGTCTAGAGGGTAGTCGACTGATTCTGCCAGGTTGTTTAGAAAAGTTAGAAGCAACAGTACAGCAGTGACGAGCATGTGGTAGAGAAGGAATCACGTGCGATTTTCCAATGAACCATACTTCACGTTGATTATTTTTTAATTTATATATGCTTTTTTTACCGAAATCAATAAGTATCAATTTATTGGCATTTAGAATTAATAGTTTATTGAATCTTTTTATTTATTTTTTTATAAGTTTAAAGGGTATTTGAGATTATAAATTTTATTGTAGCTAAAAAACACATGTAAAATTATTTAAATTTTATTTAATATTAACTGGTTGAATCGAATTTTTGTGCACCGATTCAGTCCTTGTGAATGTATTTATTTTTATCAATTTTCTATATTATTTTTTAATTTTTTTAGTATTTAACGCTAATTTATAAAAATTTGACCGGCTTTTAGGCCCAATTGGGCCAACTTACGAGGCGAACAATTGGGCCTAAAAGCCCGGCCCAGCCTAAGGGACACTGACTTGAGGTTCTTAATATTAGAAGCACTGTTTCCATGGTTCAACATTTCTCTGGATGCTTCAAATGGCATGCAATCTATCATATAACTTTACCATTCATATTTTTAGCGCTCGATTGGAAGCGCTAAAAATTATGTCCGATAATAAAATGATTTTTAAATCAATATGTGTAGAGGTGTTTTAATACGTGAAAGTAATTCAATCATTTTCATTCCTTTTACTTACCCATTCTATTTTTATTCCATCGTTCCAACCAAACGGACACTTAGTGTTTTAGAAAGTGATTAGCCATTAAACGTTAATTTGTCCATATGGATGTGCTTAGGGTTGTTTTTCGATCTACGACCAGAGTGGACCGAAAAGTTTCTAATGAACTAGACATGGACCAAACATTTTTCATACTTAGTTAACATTTGCCCACATATTAGAATCAACGGTCCGATTAAAGGAGAATCGCTTGATACTATTTTAAAGTTAGACACAAACATGATATAGAGTGGGGTTGTATGGATATAAGTGTATGCGCGTTACAACCAAACTCAACACAAACTCACGGAGTTCCATCTGCAACCAATAACAAATAGAAGAAGTAGTGCATTGACCTCGGAATATTGTCTACTTCAGACATATAGAAACTTATTATCTCCGACGATAACTATATTGACTTCAAAGCTATCAAATAATCTAGTAAAGGTACCAAACAATATAGAACTCGAAAACTCGACATGCAATCCTCAGCCAAAATCCGATAAAATCCTAAGGTCGACGAGACACACGGCCGTGTGCCGACTTATGTGCAATCGTCTTCGGTCCCTTTGCGATCGAGTCCAAAACCCAACACACAATCATTTTGGTAGGCAGGTAGGTAGTTCTTCAAAGAGTTGCATGCTGTTCAACAACCAAATGTATCATATCAAAAATCTCAACAGGAAAATGAAGTAATGAGAATTTAGAAAAGATGGGTATCTTCTATTTGGTCAAAAGTTGAAAAGGACATATGATATATATTTATTCTTCATCTAGTTTAAATGGATGCATGTACTTCTATTAAAGGTGGTGACTGGTGAGCAGCTGTGAATAATGAATATGAATCAATTTTAAAAGTTTCTTTTTTGAAGACCCATAAGAATAAAATGCAAGCCTAATTTGTCAAAAGACACGTTGAAAATGGAGATAGTAAATAGCCTTAAAAATATAGAGGGAATGTAGGGTGGATTACGTGCATCTGAGCGCACATGTACGTGTTACGTTTAAGTTCAGCACATAAACTCGGTGAATTTTTATTATAAAATAAATTAACAATAAAAAAACATTGTTGACCGACTTTATATTAGCATAGAAATGTCTTCACTTTAAGCCCCGTTTGGTTACAACTCAAAAATGTGTGTATATATATATATGGAAAATTTTGAAAATTTTTCATATATATATATCTTATTCATGAAAATTTTTAAAATTTATTTCTCGTGGTTTTATGTAGAATACATTTGCTTTCTCATGTTACTTCTTTATGAATATCAAAACTAATCAAACTCTATCTTTTAAAAAATAAGAAACAATTCCAAAAAAAATTTTATGAACAAATGTATACATATGAAGTAGATTTATTTCCATTTTATTTTCGGAGTTAAAACAAACGAACCCTAAACGTGAGAACTTGTAATCTTTGTCGTTACATTTTACTACAATCTTTTTATATAAGATTTCAAATTACAATAAATAGGGAAAATAATCATGATCAAACCACCGGATAATAACTTAATTTGTCTAAATATCAAAAATATTTTTCCCATTTTTATTTATCAAAAACCAATTAAAATGTACATATCACATTTTGTATAAAAAGACACTATTTGTTTCCGTTTTTAAGATATCCGAATAAATTTTTCGGATCAACAGATTTGAGCCTAATGAAACTTGATTTTCTAATATGAATTTTTCAAATCGGATCACCTTAATAAATAAGATATGAATTCATTGGCATTTTCATAGATAATAATAATTATTTGATAGATGATAAAATAACGTGTAATGTTTTTTTTTTTTATAATAAAGATTTCAATAGTAAAATTGCATGGAGCACAATCCTCACGTATGATTCGGGTGTAATATGAGCCGAACGAGCCAAACGAGCCGAGCATCGGCATGCTCAAGCTTGCCTCGTTTATACAAGAGCCTAGTCCGATCCGAGCCCAAAATTTATACAAGCTTTAAAAAGTGCTCAAGCTTGGCTCGTTTAGAAAATGAACGAGCTCGAGCCGAGCTTTTGATGAGCCGAGCCCAAGTAGCTCGGCTAAAATAATGCTCTTATAGTGTTATTTTAGCTGAAAGAGCTTAGCTTTACCCGAACATGCCGAGCATTGACATGCTCAAGCTCGGCTTGTTTATAAACGAGCCGAGCCTAACATTTATACGAGTTTTAAAATGTGCTCAAGCTTGACTCGTTTAAAAAATAAACGAGCTCGAGCCAAGCTTTTGACAAGCCGAGTCCGAGTAATTTGTCTCATATTACAACCATAATTAAGAAGCCCTATATATTTATATTTTTTTTATCATTTATTGTAGAACAAATATTACAATTTACAGCTTCAACTCTTTTCATATGAAACTTCTACGTAGGTTCCTATATTTTATTTTATTTTCAAAACCTGCCCCAAAGGTGAACTCTCTCCTTATAAATAACCATTCTTTCTTTGCCTTCTCCAATCACAAATTCCTCACTAAACCCCACAAGCTTCTCTACAATGGTAGCTCAATCTCAGCCAACAACACTAACAAACCATTTATCTTCTCTCAGCCCACGCAAACTCCCGATAAACCCCACCGCCGCCGCCGCAGCCAGCGTCAAGAATAATCTAAACACCCAAATCCCAGTAATCGACCTTTCAATTCAAGATTCCAAATGGGAGCTTGTCAAAGCCTGTGAAAAGTTTGGGTTCTTTAAGATAATTAACCATAAAGTTCTTTTTGAGTTCATCAACCACTTGGAAGATGAAGCCATCAAATTCTTCAGTTTGCCTCTTCATCACAAACAGCAAGCTGGATCTCCTTCTCCCTTTGGCTATGGCAACAAACAAATCGGCCGAAACGGAGATGTCGGCTGGCTCGAGTATCTTCTCCTATCTTCTTTCCCGGAATTCATCTCCCAACTCTCCCTCTCCGTTTTCCCTGATAACCCTCAAAATTTCAGGTCATTTTCTCGTACTGTAACTTTTCAAAGATTCACAACTGCCCACCACCTTTACTAGAAGTACATGTACCAAACTACACGCATTCAAACTCAAGAAAGAGAATATATATATATATATATATATATATATATATATATATATATATATATATATATATATATATATATATATATATTTATATATATATGTGTCGTTTTCAACTGTTTAACGAATATAAGTGAAATTCTGGTGAATAGATTTGTTGTTGAACTGCATGCAGCTGTGCAGTGAAGAACTATCTACTGGCTACCAAAAAGATGGCGTGTCGGGTTCTGGAGGGTTTAGCAGAGGGACTGAAACTGGAACAAAACGACGCGTTTAGCAGGATGCTAAAAGACGAGAAAAGTGATTCTTGTTTTAGGATGAACCATTATCCGCCATGTCCGTCGGAGTTGGAAGCTCTGACCGGCGGGAACGTAGTGGGATTCGGAGAACATACAGATCCTCAGATCATCTCAGTTCTTCGATCGAACGATGCTTGTGGACTCGAGATCTGCATCGGAGATGGGATTTGGTTGGCTGTTCAACCTGATCCTGACGCTTTCTTCGTCATCGTCGGTGACTCCTTACAGGTAATTTCTGGAGTTTGGTCGGCCAATTGGCTTCTGTGTGTGAATGATTCTGCATTATATCAATGGCTGAATCTAATTATAAATTTGCAGTATAATGGTGTTTTTAGGGTTAGATTTTGATGGATTGACTTTATATACAGGTGATGACTAATGGAAGATTTAAGAGTGTAAAGCACAGAGTTGTGGCTCGAGGAAGTCGATCAAGAATATCGATGATCTACTTCGCCGGTCCACCACCAAGCGAAAAGATAGCGCCTTTACACAGTCTGATGGACGACGGAGAAGAAAGCTTGTACAAGGAGTTCACATGGTGGGAATACAAGAAAGCTGCTTACAATACACGCTTGGCTGATTACAGGCTTGGTCCTTTTGAGAAGAAGACTCATTCTCTTACTTCATCGGATTAACTCACACTTAGGGTCCGTTTGGTTATAATTCCGAAAACGAAATCAGAATGAATTCATCATTTTCGTTTTCGAAATTACAACCAAACGACGATTTATATTTTGTCAATTAAAATCCTCATGAGTTGTTTGTTTAGAATTTATTGTTTTCTTTACTTGTATTCTAGTCTTCAAATATATTATTGAAGGGTCTATGATATATTGTCAATTATATGTAGAATGAATTTTAATGTTTAAAAAATCATGTTCATTGATAAATACAATTGGGTTATTAACGAGGAGATTTACACAATTTATTCAAATTAAAATTGTCAAAGTCCGATACAGACGGACAGGTAGAGCAGGGGTCGTGTGCATACGAGCATCCGGTGAGGTTCCTTCCTAAAAGTCGAATTGAGGCTAACCGCTCTAAAACCATGTCAGAGTCTGATACATCCGGTGAGATTTCATCCTAAAACCAATTGACAATAGAACTATAGGAGGAGGAGATCACTGACTTATATAATAGGTTCGAAGTGTCCCCATCTTTCGACGTGAGACTTTATTATCTCCAACAAAAATAAACAATTTGGTAAATTTGTGCATATTGCTAGTTTGTTTAATTTGCTTATTAATCATTTAATCAAGTTGCATTTTGTATAATTGTTTATAATCTATTGTTTATATTAAAAAAAAGAGTTATTGTAATGGATAAGAAAATATGCACTTGGACTCAAAATGACCACACAAGTACAGAACCACCATTATTGGATTTTGTATCCCACTTTAAACAACATTCCTAACTTTCACTACGCAATAATCGATGCTACAAGCTTTACGATACTATATTAGTGACACTTTATTCGATTGATGACATGTTGATGATTATACATATAAAGATATTAAGTTTGGCATGTAAGCTAACAATTATTGTTATAATTATTATCAACCAAGGATAAAATTACAATGATTTTGATTGTTGGTTTTTTAGTGTAGGTGCGTTCGTACATACACGATATCTGATAATCGTTGTCTATTAGAATATACGTATTGATATTGTATTTATAGTATCTTTATAGAAGCTAAGTTATTTATTTTTAATCCATCTTTTTATATTTAACTCAAAATTTGGATAAATAAAATAATTTATTTGTTAATAATAATCGATATTGAATACAAATATTTTCACATTTATTGCATGTCGGAAAAGCTTACCCAGTTTCATCGTGTTTACCCTAAGTCTTATAGGCCGGCGAATGTTTAATGTAGTATAACTTCTTCTTTTTTCTTTAATTAAACGTAATATTTGACCCTCCTGAATCACTTGAGGTCGGATTATCTAAAAAATAACTAATTTTTTTTAATTAATAATAAAATACTATAAGATATTAAGGGTTCGTTTGGAGAACATAGTAGATTGTTGGGAAGATTAAAATTTCACAATAATCCCCAATAATCTCGATAATCCATGTTGAAGTGGATGAAAATAATGGGCAGAATAATCTCCCAAAATAATCTCCCGAGATTATAATCTCAATAATCTCGATAATTCCTGACACACCGAACGCACCCTATAAGATGTATGGAGTTTATCGGACCTCTTTTGACCAAAATATATATAGAAACTTAATTTGTATTGATGAGTCAAACTAAGAAATCTAGGGGATTAGCTGGGAGTGGCTTGAACTAATTGCAAGAAAGCCACGTGATTAGCTGGGGATTGAAGAAATTGCACATTGTTACATCATCGAGTCTCTTTCAAATATGTCATTTTCAACATATGTATATGCGTACTAGTTGCTAATAATAAAAATAGTGACAACAATAAAAAATAGTTATTATTGGGTAAACAATATAATATGTATGTTGTCATTCTTTTTTTTTTTAGTATATTTTTTTTCTCATTATTCCACACAACAATCTTCTCGTTAGATTATGAGAACAAAGATGTTATCAGAACCGAATATGTGACATCCTACCTTATTTGGGTCCCTACCATCTATTTAAGTTGTTTATCGCGAAAAAAATAACGTTTTAGTACATCATTGACACGGCTATTAAGAAAAATATTATTCAAAAATATTAATAAAAACCGTGAGACGATCATATGTTGAATATCTCATGATTATTCTCCAATAATTATCTTGCAATCCCAGATATATAAGATGATAATAAAGTTGATATAAACGTTGTATTTTCCACCGTATTATAATAAAACCAATTTTTGTAACTCTCTCCATTAATGCCCATAAAACATAAAACGACATTTAAAATTCGATCAAAATAATCTAGAAAAAAGTAATATTTTAGTCTTTATATTATGGCTGATACATGAGATAACCTACTCAGGCTTGGCTCGCGTTCGACTTGTTCGGCTATATAACATTATAAGAACATTACTTTAAACGAGCTACTCGAGTTCTGCTTATTAAAAGCTTGACTCAGACTATAAACGAGCCGGACTTGGACATTTTAACGCTCGAATGATTCGACTCGTATAACGCCCCTACTTTACATCGATTTAAAACCGGATGTAAAGTTATTATCTTTATTGGTTAGATAATTAGAGCGGTGAGTATACATAGACATGCATGCACCCATTGACAACTTAAGTGTGGAATTCCATCCTTTCACATTGACGGCGGTTAAGTTGACGGTCGTCAAAGGTGAGAACTTTCTTGCATGCAAGAATATCGTCAAAGTCAATAAAGCCAATGCGAACGGATTAATTAACGTCGGGAACTAATGACAATTGCAGCCTTCGTCGCTTTTTCAACGTTTTCGGTTTGATTTGGAATATATCTTCACGTAGAAAACTGTAATTAATGAATAAAATGATTGGCTAATTACAGTTTAGGATGAGAATTAAGCGCACATAGGGTCCCACCTCACATTTGCCTTTACTTTTTAGTATGACTAATCGAGATTAGTTACTAATTCTTGTATTCAAAGTCAACATACTTTGACCACTCGCTTCAATACTTTAATCACATTCAATTTGTGTACGTCTTTTATTAACCATAAAAATCGCACGCTTCGATTCTAGTATGCGATTTGATTCACCCGTAATTCGTTCTGCTCCATACGAATTGACAATTGTTGTTCGTTAGAAAAAGTTATAAAAAATATTAAAAATAGGATCATGATGAGAAAAAAGACAAGTTTATCAGTTGGTCTAGTGATTGTGATGCTAGATTCCTTAAGTATTAGCCCGGGATTCGAGTTCGAATTTTCCTGGAGACATGTATGAAAAAATTGGTATTGGAAGGGTATCTCTTTAGATGGACCATTATTTTACGTACCCTATCCAGACGTATGCGAGGTTGAACTGAAAACGTGCCATTTAAAAAATAAAATAAGTTGATGAGTTTCATTGTATAAAATGAAATGTAAAAGTACACAAATTTATAGCGTAACATGGAAAAGGTTGATAATTTATGATGTAAAAATTTTAACGTGTTTATATATTTAAAAAATATCGTATATAATTTGTATGTAAAATATATCTTTTTAGTGTTTACATCAATAATTTTGTATGATTTTAATAATTAAAGGTCCATACATATTACTAAGAAGCTTATAAAATTTTCAAATCAATAATATATTTTAAAAATATTATTGATTTTCTTCTTATTTTATATAAAGTTGAACTAGTAAAATACTATTTTAGAAGATTTTTATTAAAAAAAAACATATTTTTAAACTATAAATGCATAACAAGCTTTTAGCATGAGAGTTGAGACACATCCCAAATGGGCCTTAACAATGAAACAAGTTGGACACCATTTGGGTCAGGCCTTGCAAATGAAAATCCATAAGAAAACTAAAGTCAATAACCCAATTTTAAATCAAGGTTGTGTTGCTAATCCATTGAGAAACACTAGTGATTTGTAGTATTTTTACGAGTATTTTATGTTTTTACTTGAGTCTGTGTTTTAAAAACTCTAAAAAAAAATTTCTTGGCTAAACTAGTATTTTGATACACATGTGTTTTAAAAAACACTAAACAAAATTTGATTGACTAAACAAGTTTTTTTTGGTGTTTGTAGGGCAAAAATGTCACTTCAGAGCAAAAAATACTTTTCAAAAACACACAAATGTGTGTGTTTGGCTGTACATAAACACCAGTGTATACTAGACTACTAGTGTTTATGAGTGTTTGAACATAAGTTTCAGAAGTGTTTGCAAAACATTACTAAAAATATTAAACACCGGTATTTTCTGCGTTAGCAAACACTTATTAAAATATTTAAACACAAAAATACTACAAACACTATTGTTTTATACCTAGTAAACATAAGTCTAAGCATATGGAAAACTCGTAATGAACTCATTCACTGCAGCAAGTTCACTCACCCTACTACTTGCGTTCACAATGCTATTGCGGCCACCTGGAACTTTTCCTCTATCCGTTTGAAGGACAAATCTTTCAAGACGATCGCTTGGGCTAGAATCCTCGACATACATCTGCCTTAACTCTCCCTGATGTTTCCCTTGTTTCTCTATACGGCCTAGTATGACCCCTCTGTAAATTCTTTCTCTCGATACTACAAATTTTTTCATTTAAAAAAAAAAAAAAGTCTAAACATCATAAAAAAATTTATACCTATTTTTCATATGAATGGTTATTAAAATCAAATTTAAATAGTACTAAAACTTGACACGGTGTTCTGTAAGCTTTAATATTTGTTTTTTAACAACGAACCCGATCACTATTAGTTTTTTTACAACTAACTCAATCATTGGTTGTATTATTGGGCTAAGAAACCCAATCATTTGTGGGTAAAGAGTAGCATCAATGTGGGCAACATCATATGTACTAAGTATGATGGGATCGTTTGCTAATTATTTATTGGGCCAACATTATATGTACTGTCGTATTAAGGAGGGGGGTTGGATGACTAGTCTAACATTCATTATACAATTTCTAATCTAATTCGTGATAACGATTTATTATTATTTTAATAAAATAAATTTATTAAAGCGTTTGAAGCTGGTGAGATTACTGTAGAATGTCGATAAAAGTATTAAAAACTGATATAGTTGGAGATAATTTATATTAACTTGTTTTTTTTTTTACTTTCAAATTGTTAATAATCGTTCAAAGAAAGTGTAAATATACCTGAAATACTTGTGTCAAAGTACGATACAAACGGACCGGGAGAGCGGGGTCGTGTGCGTACGAGCGCACATGTTCATTAGGCCCAAGCCCAGTACATAAATCCGATGAGGTTTCATCCTAAAACTGATTGGTAATAGGAGAAGGAGCCCACCGACCTTTTATATTAGGCTCGGAGTGTCCTCATCTTTCGATGTGGGACCTTATTATCTCCAACAACTAGAGCAATTTAATTTACTATTGAGTCGGTAACCTTTCATCTAAATTTTAATATAGTAATGTCCTAATGTAACGGGTTGTCCAAAAAAACCCGATCACTTGATAATGCAGGTTTGAGTAAGGTAGCCGGTTTAGGTTTAGGAACCGCCGGTTCAAGGCCAAATCTAAACCGGAAAAAATCACACCGGCGGTTTGTAAAAAAAGAAAAGGAAACCGGTGGGGTTAAAGACCAAACTGTAGGCCGTTTTGGTCCTTTAAAAATTGAAAAAATAATAAAATTAACAAAACCGGCGGTTTAGGTTTTGCCGGAGACCAAACCTAAACCGTTGACCGTCGGTTTGGACCGGTTCGACGGTTTAGTTCAAACCGGACCCATATCAAGTAGCGGGTGGATGAGAAAACATATGACTGAGTTATTAAATGGGAAATAGATGTAACCCATTACCCACCACCCGACCCAATTTTAATACCTTCTCATTAAAAGCATTTTGCTTCAATCCGTCACTCGATTCAATATTGTAATTGTAACGTTTGATGGACCCCATCCAACATTAAATTACATTCTATTTATAGTATACACCCTAACATTTTTCAATTATTTTTTTATCTCATATGGGCTAAAATATTGTAAGTCGATCAACACATACAAATTCGAATAAACCCTTAAGCTAACCTTAACAACAATATGCTAAACTATAAGTTAACTAGTCGTTAGGAACATCATACCCGATACTTAGAGTTGTTCATCGATTCAGGATCAGACTGGACCAAAAACTAGTTGTTGGATCGGACTTAAAACCGATATTTAGATCTCGTTCATCCTGAACCAATAAATTTAATTTGGTTTTGTATGGGGCTCTGATTTTTCAAGCCTTTTGAATTTTGACTAAATGAACATGAAAAATATCTTATCCAAATCTAGATATGGTCCGATTAAAAGTTTAAAACTATCCGGTTCAGGTCAATTCCAATAAAAATAGATTGAGTTGAACCGGAAAATGATCTCAAAGTGCTTCTCTTTGGTTCATTACAGTATTATACATAGATTTTACTATGATTAACCCTCGATCACCTAACCTATTAATATTACAAAATCATGTCAACTTGAACAAGATAATAACCTGAAATTATATAATATTTATTAGTTGTTTGATATTTATAAAAATATATAAATATGATACACTTAACACTGTTTTTCCTCTTTTTACGTTCCGATCTCATACACATACTCTTAGTAGAATATCGATATCTGATATAGTGCTATTTATATACACTAATCAAATTTTTTAGGTATGTTCTTTTCCCATATCGTGATATGGTATATGAGCATGAATATCACATATCCGATATTCATAATTGGTAATTGAGTATATGAGTATCAAAATGATATATCAGATGTCAATACTTTATTTTTTAATGAACTTTGATATCTTTATAAATTGACATGTAGTACGTTCTTTTCTTCTTACTCGCACGTCTCCTTCCCAAGTCTCCCACTTCTGATATACATAATCTTGTCAAATACACGTATCAGATATCAGATTAATCTCATATCCATATCCTTAATATAGCAATATCAATATTTAATATATTGATATCAGATACGAGAAAGGAACGTACCCCAAAATATATGATATATCATTTTCGTGAACCTCTTAAAGCTTTGTTTGCCGTCTAATTGACCCATTAGTTCCATTTCTTTTTCTTTTGCCATGAGAACTCATCAAATCCAACCCCCAAAATAAATGCGATAGATCTTCCTACCAAACAAAGCCTAACTGTCCAAGAAAAAGATTTATGTCCAAAATCCCCAACCGTCTTCTTCCCCTACAAACCCCATGAGGTAAGTAACCTAATTTCTTTTCATTTCACTTTTAAAATAAATAAAAATAAAAAATCAAGAATCAAATTGACTTCAATATAAAGCCAAACCCCCTTCACAATTCCCAAACCTCACAAACTCACAAAAAGAAGCATCAAGAAAAAATCCCCTAAAAAAGCTTCCTCCATTTCAGTCGAATATGTCGGCAAGAGTGATCGAGAGCCACCGTGAAAACGCCGAGGTCTACAACGGCGCCGACCTTTGCAAGCAGAAATCGCTCGAGCTCCTCGAAGAGATCTCCCTTCCTAGAGGCCTTCTTCCACTCGACGACTTAACTGAAGTCGGATACAATAGATCCACTGGCTTCGTCTGGCTCAGGCAGAAGAAATCCACACAGCATCGCTTCATCAAGATCGGAAAGCCTGTTTCGTATGATACCGAGGTCACCGCTTTCGTTGAGAATCGTCGGATGAAGCGTTTGACTGGTGTTAAGGCTAAGGAGCTTCTGATGTGGATCACCGTCAACGAGATCTACATCGATGATGCTTCTGCAGGCAAGATTACTTTCGGTACTCCGACTGGAATCTCGAGGACTTTCCCGGTGTCTGCTTTTGAGATTGACGATAGTGGCAAGTGAAAGAGAATTTGAATGTTAATTGGGGGTAGAATGGTCTTTATAGAGATTTCCTCCTTTGTTGTATGATTTGGTATTTTATTTCCGTTTTAAAGCATCTATTTATTATCCCTGCTGTGTTGAAGTTGCGTTTTAAATTTTATAATTACGAATCGGAATATAAAGTTTCCCATTGGCGAACCCGTTGAAATTCGAACCGATAGCGTTAGTGGGCTGAGGCCCAAATATCTCCATAAACTATTTGGGCCTCGGCCCAAATACATCGGCCCAAAATATAATTTTACAAGTGTGATCGCTAAAATTAGAAGAATTGTGGCACTTTGGTACTTAATAGTCATAACTTAGCTTCTTCAATTTGTGACACGTCTCTTCGCATACAAATATGATAGACAACAACAGCAACATACGTCAAGCACTCAAGGGCTGTATACGTGATTCTTCGTGTTCGTTTGATCATAGAAAATGTGTAATATGTAATGCATTGATCTAAGTTAAAAAAATTGGAGCAAGAAATATAAAATGATAAAAGTTGTTTCAATTTAGGGCCCGTTTGTTTTAACTCCGAAATCGAAAACGGAATGGAAACGAATCTAGTCCATATATATACCATTGTTCATGAAAGTTTGTGGATTTGTGTTGAAATAATTGCACGATTATTAGCAAGTGGATTTGTGTTCCTATCACCTACGTACAAATTACATCGACGATCGATATGTCAACCCAAAATAATTATTATGAAATAATTTGGTTTACTAGGTTTTTTTTAGTTTTGTGTTTAGTAAATATACCCCTAAAGAGTAGAGTGTGTAGGGTTTGAGAATAAATACAAAAGGTTGGAGTATATTTATTTAATTGAAACATTAAAAAGTCTAGTTACTATTCTAATTTCTCAAAAATGCCTAGTTACCAAAATTGTCCAATAATTAAAGCACGTTCGATATCCCATTGAAATTACAGGCACGTTCGTTATCTCAACACAAAAATTGTTCATATTATTATAAATCGGAGGTAACTCTGCATAAATTAGTTTTAAAATTTGATAGAATAAAATTACAAACTTAATACCTTGTTCAATCATTCATACTTTTATTTATTTATATATATATATATATATATATATATATATATATATATATTTATTATAAATCTTATTAGAACAAGTCTTATCGTGTAATACAAGTTTTCGTATAACAGATAAAATATTTTTGAAAACAAAGTAGATCATCACACTATCCCCTATCAAATATTAATGTTGTTTATGACAGTTAATCCTTAATTGATTTGTTTTTCAACCTAGCTATCTAAGCTACCCAACACGTACAATTTAGGAAGATATATCGTAGATGAACTGTCAAGACTGTGACTGACCATTTCTATGTATTATATAAATTACACAACGTGGGCATGCATGGATAAGTGTAGCTGGATTATAGAATATATAACATGGTTAGATTCAAGTGGGGTATATACTATATAGTTTTGAACTTACGTGTAACTAATTTATCGCCCACCAGTACGTACAAGTTCCCTTTAATTATGTATTGCAGGAAGAAAAAAAATCCAATTATCATGGTTCCATGCAATGCAGTATACGCTACGTTATCAATCTTGCTTTATGAAGCAAATATCATGCAAACCAATACAAGCTCACATGCATTCTTCTCTCTCCATTTTCTTCGTTGATTCACCGGGTATAGGTTGATTGCATATTTGCATGCATGTTGACTTTCACGCCTTGTACATAAACAAGAAATATAATTTGACTTTTCCATTATATGTTTTCAAATTAATATACAAACTAGAGCGGAGTCGTGTGTATACAAACACACATGCGTGTTGGGTTTAAACCCAATACATAAACCTGACAAAATTTCATCCTAAAATCAATCGACAATAGGATAAGTAGTCCACCGACATTATATACTAGGTTTAGAATGTTCGCACTTTAGATGTGAGAACTTATTATCTCCTACACGCTCCCGTAAGTGTAACTAGATGGTATAAACCGAGTTGACAGTTGCCCATGTTGGGCTCGCAAGACGAATAGAGGCTAACCGCTCTGATATAAGCGTATATACGCGTTAAGCTCAAACCCAACACATAGATACAACATATTCCATCCTAAAACCAATTAAAAATAGATTGGTTAGAAATCTACAAATATATATCAATGAACTTCACCATAGGCATGAGATTTAGTGTTCAAAATAATTAACTCAATATATTTTAATCCGATTGGTTAAAAATCTACAAATATAGTGGTTCATCAATAATGGTTACATTTATATACAAATATATAATATAATGATTCACGTAGGGTATATAACGGGTCATTATCATGAACTCGATCGAATCTCACAGAAAAACCCTAAAAAAAATTCCCCTATACCATGGTTTACCAAAACATGACGTTAGTCGTTTGTCACTTTGCGCCCTCTCGTTTCTCTAGATTTTAGATAACATACAAATTTTAAAATTTTTCCTTAAAAAAATAAATATCTGCAAAGCAAGAAAGTTAACCAGGAAACCTTTGCCTGCTCAATTAGCTAGCACCCTTGGGGTGAACATGGTTCGATGTTTCATCAATCTTTAACCTTTATAATCATGTAATGAAAACCATATAATTTATATTATTAATACAGAGAGGTGGGTTTCTTGATTATATAAATAATTATATACAAGTGATGAAATCTAAGAAAGAAAAACAAGAAGAGCAGACATCTCCGTAACATCTCTCAATGCAGGTACCTACCGTGTAATTTATTCATAAATGGAGTATCATATTGGCCGCTCAAACACGTTAAACTGAAAGTCAATTGAAGTCTTTAGATCGAATGGGGACTTTAAGGCTTAATTAAGTTGAGCTTCAATGGTACCTCATACAGTATACATTAAGCTATCAGTATCATAAATATAGTACCATGTAAATGCATGCATGCATGTTTGTGTGGAATTCGATCCCATGAATCGATATAACGTGGAATTTTGCACGTTCAAGCTTTAGATACGACCCTCTCCACATGCCTTGACAACATGGTTAAGTTGGAAGATAAAATTGTCTCACATCAATAATAAACAAACCACAATTTAATAAATAAGTTTAGTGAACTACTATGTGTTGGGCTCGAGCTCGTTGTCATTTTATATTTGACAATGTATAGTTTTCATGATTTACATTAGGTAGGGGTGTTCATTTCCCGGTTCGAACCGCTATTTTGGACCGGACCAGAGAACCCACTCTCTCTTTCCTTTTTACTTCAATGGACCGGTTATTTGGGTTCGGTTGTTTCAAATTTCAATGCAATCGAAACTTGTCTATTTGTAGAAAAAGTCATAAAGTCAAATTTTGTTATATTTTGTCATGACGACGGGTCAAACTAGAAAAGTGTTGATCAGCTTTGACAAAGGGTAAATTGACCAATCGAATGATAGAAATTCCTCTTTAAAAAGTTAGAAGTAGATATAAAAAAGGACCATCTACCCATAAAGTCAATTTTGAACCTTAATCAACCGGACATTTACCGAAACAGATCTAAATAGCCGGATTATACAAAGATGGGTTTTTTGGTCTAGGTCCGGTAATGAACCGGTGAACATAGCATTAAAGTAGGGATTAATATTTGATCTCTTTTCATTCGTTTACATGAAAATGGTAAATGAGTTACTCAAAACAAAACTATGTACAAATTTATATGAGAATGAAACTAAAAGGGATCAAGAAACAATGCAATAAAATCTGGACAAAGAATCCCAATAAAAGAAGAGATCAACGCACATGCACACATACATATTCTCTTCGATCGACAAGAGTACATTACAAAAAAGAATATTCTGAGAATTTCAGAGATACATGATCAAACTCATATGATCAATCGAACAATCTCAACACGTATACAAGTACTGTATATAGACTCAACTCAAGAAGACGATCGAAAAACGGGTTTCGATCTAGGGTTTTTGATTCTTGACAAAATAGCTACATTCAAAGTGTTCATTCTCATGATCACTACTCATGGGATAAAGATTATGACAAGGAGACGAACCAGAAGGCGGCACATACCCTTTAGGCAGCATTACATAAAACGGCCGTACAGTCACATGTCCACGTGTACTTCTTTTATTCGTCCACCTGTCCGGTTTCATGGCAACTGTACTCTTCGTCTTCCTCCTCTCTTTTCTTCCACCATTGACTCTATGACGATGATGGGCATGATGACGCTGATCTAATAGAACGTAGGGCTTGACATTCTTGATGTATAACAACTGATACTTTGTGTCGGAAGGATTCCCGCCGGTGATCGGAGCCGGAGATTGCTGTTTTGAAGAAATCAACGATGCGGACGAAAAGATGATGATGAACAGGAAGAATGTGAAGATGATACTCATTTCTGTTAGGGTTCTTGCGAGTTGCAAGATTTGTAAATTTGTTGATCTTGAAAATGGGTTTTTAGTTGCAGAGGTGAAGTATACGCGTAAGTGAGAAAAAAAGTATTAAAAGACCGATTTCAAGGAGTTCTTGGAGGAAGGATTGATGAGTCAAAACTGTAAAGACCCTGAATTTAGGACTTGGGACTTGAGATCGAATATCAAATATTTGGAGTTAGAAAGTCGGTTAGTAGAGTACTGGCGGCAATTATATTTTAACTTGATGAACTATTTATGTGTTGTTTTTCACTGAGATGAAGAATATTGGTAAGGATTATAAATTCATAATAACAGAAATTGGACTGTTTGACAAAACTATTTTCTTTTTGCCATTTCGGATTTTGTGTCGAACATGAAGTTAGCAACAACTCAATCAGATCATATCCGGACAATTCGTAAAAAACGGGTGTGTATGCTGAGGAAGAAGTCCGAACGTACCAAAAAGTATGAACATTTTAGATCCTCCGGACTAAAATGACCGGCCGCCAATCCGGATAAAAAAATATATTGCATATTATAAAATATTTTGAGGATAAATATTTATTATTTATTATAATTATGATAAAATTTAATATATGTTACACAAAATATCTTAGATATAATTTATTTATTTTTGAAATTCAAATTAAAACAACTTTTTAAAAAAAATGGGTATCCGTCAACCCACCTACCTAGATACGACAACCATTACATGATGTCATGCGGGTCGAACCCGAATAAACAGGCTTAATATTTTATAAAGTCTGATCCGAGCCGGATATGAATAAACACAGCTACAGTGCAAATCATGTACTCGAAGCTAATCATCATTTGACAACACCACCTGGTTGTTTTGAAGAGCTATATATTTGGGCCTGACGAAAGAAGAAAGCCCATAAAGGCCCATTTGAAAATATTCCTTCTAATGAATTTATTTACATATTTATTGAGCATACTATCTATTTTTTTTTTTTTTGGAAGAATGAGATTCATTGGTCTCCGGCGCATCTATTTATTGAAAAGAAGGATATATAGTAATTACACGGGTTAACCTGATCCCTTACATTATCAAGTAAAAGATCTATTATACGTTCGGTGGGTCACACAATACATTCAATCCAATATAAAGGTTTATAGCAACATTAGCAATAAAATCCGCTACTGTGCTCACCTCGCGGTAGGCGTGTTGGCATTGGATATTCCAGTCCCTTTTCAAAAAGTCTTGGCACGTGCGTACCAAACTGACAAGAAGATGGTGGGGGCGATATGTCGCTTGAGGAGTTCGACTGCCAATCAAGAGTCAGTTTCAATGATAACCGATCGATACCTCAACTCCCAAGCAATCTTGAGACCATATACCAATCCCCACAGTTCCGCCATGGGTACTGAATACAATCTATTTATGCTTCACGTAAGAATATATTCTTGAATTAAATATCTCTATTTACCATTTCAAGATTGGCCGTGTGTAGCGTAAACGCGTATAAGGACTATTAAGTTGAAGATAGAAGGGTCAAATATAGTTGTTTAGCACTAAATGAAATGTATGAAGCTAGTTGAATTGAACACGTTAATCACCTGATTATGCCCTACAAGCTTCTCTATTAATGAATACGTGGGGCATTACATTTCAATTTGGTTTTGATTGAGAAAGAGACACAAATTTTCAGAGCACAGTCCCAACACGTTGGATGTCGCTGCAGTGACCGTCAGTACTGATTAGCTTCATTTGTTAATAAGGGGTTAATTTATGTAAATTATGGTTTAAATTTGTTTTTGATAGAGCTGTGCAGTAGAAGCATGATAATAGCTAAGAAGATAAGGATGATGATAAGGGTAGACAACTCATTGATTAGTATGGACTAATCTAGATTAGTCCATAATTATTGGAGACAATATCTACATTGACCTTTGAATATGTCGGCTCTTTTTGTAACTATATTGGTGTGCAGTGGGAAGATTGATTGAGATCATCTACGTGCTCCTACCGTCATATGTTTCTTAGCTATGTTAAGGCTTGTTCGGTAAAACGAGAATTTTAGAACTTGTTCGATGGAAGTAAGTTTTTAGATAGTATAAGTATTTTTTTGAAAAACTACCAAAAATCACTAAAACTCTATTCTCTACGCCAAACACCCGCTAGCTTTGAAAATTCTCAAAATTCTCCAATAATCTAACAAATAAGCACTAATGAACACACCCTTAGTGTCTTACCGCATAACCTTCTCTACTTTTTGCTTTGATTCTCGACCTCAAATCTGATATGTTTAGTATTTTGGGATTTTTGTAAAGTTAAAAAGCCCATAGTATATGGGATAAAGGTGCTCTGAGAGAGATCGAAACAAGTCTCGAGCTTCCGGATACATAAGTGTGGTTGTAGTAAAGTGTATCGAATATCGAACAACAAAATTACTGTACATTTGTATAGTTCAACAAGTATATTTTATGACACGCGTAAAGTTATTTTTGGTACTTTCACTACTTTGTATTCTTGTGGATAGCGGTAAATATACAAAAAGATATTATAGACGGTTAGTGAAACAATAAAAAGTGCACAAAATTTTCGATATTTATGGAATCCTATATGGAAATCTCTCAGATCGGCTTAAAATGGATATTTACGGGATTTCCGAGTTGAAAGACAAATTCCTCTTGATATTCGGTCAGACAAACGGAGAAAATACACTTATAGTACGAATGCGTCTTGTAGGCGCATCGGAAGTGCGCCTCGCTGCCTCCATTGTCAAATGTTGCTCAATTGGTCATAATTTGAACATCGGATTCGGTTTCAAGGCATCACGATGGGCCTCTCGGGCTCAAATGCGCCCACATACGCAGTGGAATTGCGCTTAATATACCAAAACTCGCCAGAATTCGAAAGTTAGAGCGTTCTCGAAACCTTGCTGGGTACACTCGTACTACACTCCGCACTTTGACTCCGTTGATCGTTTCGTAATTTTCCATAATCACGAGATGATAAAGGCGGCATCACAGAGGAAAAAGAGTAGCCACATATAGATGTGAGGCCACAAACGTAAAAGACCACCGAATCAAATTGTGTTTACGTAGAAACAGCACCTACATGCACAATGTTGGGTGAGGACGAGCAACTTCATGTGATCGGTTGTGTCATGTGAAAAGCTTCAAGGGGGCCATTCACTACTCACAGGCTAGGGCTACCTTTTTATTTTCCTCCATTTATTTCTTCACATAATGGAAATTGTTATTTGTATAATTACGTCTAATTAATGCTCAACATACAAATGAATAAAGGATAATAAAAAAAGGTCACATTTGATATCATGGTAATTTATAGAAATTTTAGAATATTACTTAATCGTCTAACATTTTTTCATATTAACACTCGTCGAATATTCATTAACACTATATTCACTTTGAGAACTTCACAAGTCCACGAGTTCCATAAATAAATCCAAGTAGGCGATATATTAACATTGATCAATTGGTTATAAACTTTAGACCGATATTTTTTTTTTCCGGTATAATAATTTTGAAACAATTGATAACTGGATTTTTGTTAATCTTTTAATCAACAATTCATCAATTACTTGAAGTATATTTTAGTTTTTTTAAGAAAAAAATAAAATAAAATAATACTTATAATAAGGGCATTTTGGTAAAAATGTGTAATATATTATTAAAAATGACTGAAAATAATCTACAGAGAAATTAGGTTCTCTAGTAATCATCAATTATTTGACGTATATTTTACTTATTTTTTGAAAAATATATAGAATTAAATAATACTTATATTAAGGGTTTTTTTTTTTTGT
>BSUD01000008.1:138589012-138608025 GCA_033239045.1 Fagopyrum esculentum | reverse complement strand
ATGTAATATATTATTACAATGATTGAAAATAATATAAGTAGTTTAGTTCGACAAAATAATTTTTAAAGATGGTTTTATATTTTTAAAACTAAAAATAAATTTCTGAAAAAAGTATCATAAAGGTAAAATTTGACCGAAAAAAATCTTAGGCTAAGATAAAATATAATTTTTCAGTGATGTATATCATTTTAAGAGAATCATCAAATTGGTATTTCTCAAATAGATTCTAGTAAAGCTACACCTTTAATTTGGCATTCGATTCTTTTTTGTATGTAATATAATCTTGAAATGTTTCAACCAGTTAAAAAACGAAATCTCATAATTTATGGTCAAAAGAGAAAAGATACCCAATGATTGGATCGAAAGCCATTTACCTTCATCTTGTCCATGTAACATGCAATTCCTCTCTAATCATAATTTAGGCTTGAATTCATTCTATATACATACTATTGTTTATAAAGAAGAGAAATTGATAAACAAATATAATTGGTTTATTAATTATTGAACAATAAAGAAAATAATCATCATAAAATAAAGAAACAATAATCAAACTAACATATGTAAATACCAAAAAAAAAAAACACTTATATACATGTGTTTGGAAATCATAAACTTATAAGAGATGAAACTGAAACTGAAACTTATTGTAGTTAATTGAACGACGGTATAATTAAGTTTAGGTATTTGAGAGAAAAAAGCTTGTGTTGAGCGGTTATCTGTAGTTGTAACATTATAACCGCCAAACTAACATCTAGATATTTCAACAAAATACTAACAAGAGTATGAAACCTAATATGTCACATGTAGACCTGGACAAATCCGGACTGAGGCCTAACATTTCAATTTTATTTTCCGTTTTCTTGGACCGTGCTTGGGTCGAGTCCGGAATTCGGGCTTAAGGTCTTGCACATACCCGTTCAATTCGGGTTTCGGGCCGGCTGGATGGGTTCCAAATTTTTTGAATATTTTTTTGTTGCCCACCTATCTTCTATGTAAATATTATCAGTTACTTAATTTAACAAAAAAATTTATATTACATATATAAATTAAAAATATTACACATAAAACAAAGTGGTTTAATGGGGTGGAAACCTATTATAGGTCTCAAATTCGAATCCTACCTCCATATATGTATTTTACATAATAAAAAAAAAAAAATCGGCTTTTCGGCCGGACTCTACAGTCCGGACAAGATAAGCCCGGACCCTTGTCCGTACCCACTCTACTCGAGTTTTCCGGATCCGACGGGTCCGAACACTTGCCCATACCCGTCCATGTCTATGGGCGGGCGGGCGGGCCTGACTTTTCCCAGTTAAGGTATTTTAGGCCAAATATTCAAGTTCTAGTTACCGAGTCACCTAGATTTACACTTCAGCAAACAAAATGATTGTTTAATAAGGTGGATTTACAACAGTGACAAACAAGTTGCCTTGTCTACAAGACATTAGAATTGTATTTACTTCTTCACAAATTGTGCATGGTTTGACAGACCTTTCAACAAGTAATGGCCCAACTGTACTAAACACGGGATTCATAATTTCATACAGACAGACAACACCCAATTGAAGAAAAGATGAACACCAGAAACAAAAAGAAAAACAGTAGTTAGATTCATTAATCAAATAATTATAAATAACCTTAACCACAAAAACACCAAACAAAAGCAAATCAAAACATATTTGTATCAAAGCCTTAAGAAGAAGAGTAAGGAAAATAAAACATGCCAATTTCCTGCACAAAAACCTTCTTCAAGCGCTTCTGCACAGATGGATTTCATGTTGAGAATAACAACAATTCCTATGGAAGCTTCTTGTCCAGTGAAATTCTTCCTTCATTGGGAGCTCGAATCAATCAAACCACCAAACTACGCAAACGCATCATTTCTCCATATAATCCTCGTTACAGGTGATCATAAAGCCATAATTAACAATTGGTTTTATTGCTTTCATTGTAAACTGATTATATTTATATATCATTTTCAGGGCATGGGAGATGCTGCTTGTTGTATTGGTGGTGTACTCAGCTTGGCTTTGCCCATTTGAGTTCGCGTTCTTGACATATGAACAAGATGATGTACTTTGCATTCTTGATCACATTGTGAATGGATTTTTTGCAGTTGATATCATCCTTACTTTCTTTGTAGCTTATGTTGATCATCATACTTACCTGTTGGTAGATAAACCCAAGAAAATAGCAATTAGGTAATTCTCTTTTTCTTGTATATTGCAATAATATCAAAATATGGATTTATCAACAATTTTCAATATGACAGGTATTTGTCAACCTGGTTCATCTTTGATGTAGCCTCCACTGCTCCTCTTGAATCTATCAGTCTTCTGTTTACATCCCGCAAAGGAGTGTTCGGATTCAAAGCACTCAATATGCTTAGGCTCTGGCGTCTTAGGCGGGTCAGCTCTCTATTTGCAAGGTCTGAAACCAAAAACATAACTATAAACTCATGAGCTAAAAAAGACTATTTACAGCTTTTATTTCTTCCAGGCTTGAGAAGGACATCCGGTTTAATTACTTTTGGACACGGTGCACCAAGCTCATCTCTGTAAGCTGATTTTCTATCTTGAGACCACCATACAGAACTTAAACATGGATCATTCATTTGAGTTTGTTACTAAAATGATCAGGTAACTCTATTTGCTGTGCACTGCGCGGGATGTTTCAACTATTTGATAGCAGTAAGATATCCTGATCCTAGGAAAACCTGGATTGGTGCAGTAAATCCAGATTTTAAACAGCAAAGTGTATGGAAGAACTACATAACTTCCATTTACTGGTCCATAGTGACACTAACCACTACTGGGTATGGAGATCTTCATGCCGAGAACACAAGAGAGATGCTGTTTGGCATTTTTTATATGCTATTCAATTTAGGACTCACTTCGTATTTGATTGGCAACATGACAAACCTTGTGGTTCACTGGACCGGCAGGACCAGAAACTTTGTAAGCTACCTTCAGTTATGCACTTTTGTTTCTATCACAATATTCTATGATTTCTAAGAGTATAAAATACCAGTTCCTTTATTATAATGATGAACTTTAGATATACTAGATCAGAATAGCTTTTTCCATGTTAAATTTCCACCGTGAGATTCCAATAAAAGGCATACAAATTTTGACAGAATCAGAACAACATTGAATGAACAAAAATTAAAAAGAGAATATGGATTTTTTTTGGTTCTGAGTACTTACAATGATTCCAAATTGTTGGTGCAGAGGGATACAGTAGAGGCCTGTACAGAATTTTCTGCTCGAAATCAGTTGCCATCATTCATACAGGATCAGATGCTATCACATGTATGCCTGAGGTTCAAAACTGAAGGATTAAAACAGCAAGAGACGTTAAGCGGTCTGCCTAAAGCTATTCGTTCCAGCATTGCACACCATTTGTTCTTTCCAACTGTTCAAAAAGTCCATCTCTTTGCCGGAGTTTCTCATGATTTCCTCTTCCAAATGGTAATTCTTGTAACTTTTGCGCGCGCGCGCACACACACATATATATATATATATAGGGTCAGATTGTGAAGAGGGTGTTTGTGGTAAGGAGGTGATGAGGATTTTGGTTCATTTTTTCTAAACTACCCATCTTCAAAAATAACATGAGCTATTAATGTAATAAAATGAACCAGCAGTACAGAAAAAATTTACAGAAATCCTCAACCGGAATCTGTATATCTATGACATGTCTAGTGTATGTGATAACTAATTGCACATATATAATCCTTCTCTGAAGGTTTCAGAACTGGAAGCTGAATATTTCCCACCTAGGGAAGATGTGGTTCTGCAGAATGAAGCACCAACAGATCTGTACATACTGGTTTCCGGTGCAGTAGTAAGTCATAAATGAAATATGTTGTCTTGAAATCTAGGTTGGACATCTTCTAATTAGTCTTTCGGCTGCTATATTGTGTAGGACTTGACGGTACACGTTAATGGAAATGAACGGCCACAGGTATATATTATCACAAAATAGAATAGCTTTGACACACCTGAAGCAAAGAAATGATGTAGTCATTACATATATTGCAGGTAGTTGGAAAAGTATTTGCTGGAGATACATTTGGAGAAATTGGCGTCCTTTGCAGTAAGCCGCAGCCATATACTGTTCGTACAACAGAGCTTTCTCAAATATTGAGGCTGAACAAAACCTCACTAATGCATATACTTCAAGCGTATAAAGAAGATGCAAATACCATAATGAACAACTTATTTGAGGTAAGATGACTGACTACTGTTGTTTCCTGACATTTTTCTAAGGTGAAATGCTGATTTGAAGTATTATTTGAGTGCAGAAGCTAAAAGCATTAACAGATGATGATAAAGATGTCAGCATGGTCAAGATTCAGCTGAAAGACGAAGACATACAGAATCAAGAAAATCAAGAAAGGGACATTTTAGTAAACAATGAAATGATCAAAACACCAATAAATTACTTATCTGATTCTCATCAGCAAGCAGCAGGAGAAACCCTGTCGGGGCGCAAGAGAGTCACAATTCACATGAAGTATGAAACAGAAGGTTTACAAAAGAAGCTAAGCAAATTGATTATTCTACCAGATACCTTGGATGAGTTACTTAGAATAGCAGGTAAGTTATTTTTTGAAACTTGGTAAAAATGACATAATATATTATAGTCCTCTGTGATTGAACATACCCTTTATGGATTTTATCAGTTTTAACAATCAAAACCTTGTTGAAATGCAGGTCAGAAGTTTGGAGGGTGCACTTTAACAAGAGTAATGAACAAAGAGAATGCGGAAATAGATGAGATTGATGTCATACGAGATGAAGATCATCTCATTCTCCAGTAAGAAACAACAGTCTTATTCAAGTTTAAGACTTTGGTACTGAAGAGAAGCAAAATAGCTTTGTAATTATAGGCATTTTACACAAGTTATTGTACAATAGTAATTTTGTAGATATATCTATACCTTATACGAGGAGGGCCTACGAACCTTGGGTTGTTGAGGATTCAAGGCCTAGTGTTCAAAGATCATCTCATTCTCCAGTAAGAAACAAAAATCATACCTTTTAAATGTTTGAAGCTAAACCCTAACCTGCAAACCCTAATATGGTCTGACAGAGTTTTCACACTCTGCTGCAAATTTGCTTGTACATCTCTAAAAAGACTAAAATAACGAAAGCCCACCTCAATTTGCAGGATTTGAACGTTGCTTTATACTTATCAGCTTAATTACATCATTCTTTTTGTTGCATATTCACCAACTTTGAACTTGTACTTTGTCAAATCCAAAGAAATTTCTCTTATCCATGACGCAACAAGACCAAAGCTGTAACACTCGAAAGATTGCTTCAGCAATCATCAGATCAAATGATTTATAATTCATTTCTAGTTCTTTATGTTGGGGCATTCTTGTATTCATCTTCTTATGTTGGGGCAGATTTTGATTGGACAGTCTAGGTTGACCATTTCCAATATTCAAAGGGAGTCACTTTACGCATTAAATTAAAATCTTGACATTGAGGAATACGGGTTAGCATCATCATTTCTTCCATGAGGTATTTAAATTATAAAAATCCCAAAATTTTGACCCTCCATTGTTGGACACAACAAGATCACAAAATCAAAGATTGCAGATGATCTGTGTTGGCTGCTGTACTTGTTCAAATGGACGATTAAGGAATCTTGTAGTCAATTTGAGCTGAAAGTGTTCTTATTCTGGCGTTCTAAGATGCATAATCAAAAGGCCATTAGTTGTATGTCAACGTGGTTATACCTATTTGTGATTCTAGCACAGTTTCCATTAATCAAGGCAGCTACTAATTCTGCAGACTGTAAGTTGCTAAATTTAGTCTTTCTTATTTCTAAAATTTTAATTCTTGTCCTTCGATTGTTGGTAAGCAATAAGCATTGTAGAAGTTGACCTTTACATGCATTGGCTGCATATACGCAGCTTTCTCCATGAAATCAATACCAAACAAGCCCTGAGTTTGCTGGTGACACATACCACCCTAAAGCTGGATGATTTGTACAAAATAAATCAAATCTAATATCTAGGATCAGTGTGCTCTTCAATTGCCAATTAGTTTTAGAATCAAACCACACGACCCTACTGCTCCAGCAGTCTTCATTTCATTTTACTGACCGGGAACTATGCTGATGCAGTGAGTGGATTTCTTGCATTGAAAAAGCTATGGAGGAATACACCATCAAACTGGGTAAAAAATGATCCTTGTGGTAGGAAGTGGGATGGAATCTATTGCAATGGTAGACGTATAACCTCAATGTGAGTTGATATCCATATGCTGTCTTAGATATATACAAACACAGATCTTACTGTTCCATCCTCTTAATCCTATGTTCAATTTCCAGCAAATTATCAGGTGTAAATTTGCGAGGTTCCCTGCCAACAAGCATGCCGTCACTACCTGAACTGGAAACCCTGTATGAATAATGCACTAAACCTTCTGCCTATTTCTTCAAACCTGTGAAAACTGACTTCAATTGTTCATGTAGTGATCTTTCTAATAACCCGTCCCTCAGTGGAACACTTCCAGAAGATATTGGGAATCTGACCAATCTAACAAGACTGTAAGTTATAAAAACACACCCATTAGTTGATTTAGACTTTGATCTAGTAGTGATATTTTATCTCTGATTTTGTGTTTTTTTTCCTTCCACTTTTAGTGTGCTAGTTGGTTGCAATTTCTCTGGTCCCATTCCAGAATCTATAGGATCTCTGTCAAAGCTAGAAAGTTTGTAAGTATTTTAACTCACATTCATTGATTGCATTCTTTGCATTCAACATTTGCCTAAACTTTCCGATATGTGACTGTTGACACTGTCATCTGTTGTCGTGTAGATTCCTGAACTCGAATCGTTTCAATGGAACTATACCACATTCAATAGGTGAACTCTCAAATCTGGTTTGGCTTGATGTAACTGACAACCATTTAACTGGTGAGATACCAGTTTCAAATGACACAGCTTCTGGTCTAGACAAGCTCACCACCGCAAAGCATTTGTAATTGTTTCTCAACACAACTTCTCCTGCATTTTCTTTTGTTTCTTTCCATTTAGTAAGCAATGTTGTTTCTCTATGACAGTCATCTAGGGAAAAACCAACTATCTGGTGTCGTTCCATCTCAGCTTTTCAGCTCAAATTTGGCAAACCTAATACATTTGTAAGTATCTAATAGAACAATTTTCCAAAAAGCCACTTCTCAAGAAACTTCTGTCACTTCCGTGTTAATTTACAGTAGTTTTTGTGCAGGATTTTTGACCACAACAACCTCACTGGCCCTATACCTGACTCACTGGGTGACGTGCGAACCTTGCAGATCATGTAAGCTTTCATTACTCGAAACCAAGTCTGTTGGATTTCAAGTCCATGTACATTTCTGCTAAAGAATTCCTGCTTATTGCAGACGTATGGACAAGAATTTGTTTAATAGTTCTGTGCCACAGAACTTGAGCAATCTACCAAATTTGACTGAACTGTAAGCATTTTTAAACAGAAGATGATTTATATCACAAATTCACAATGGATTAACATAAACACATTTTTTTTACAATCCAGGTACTTGGGAAATAATTTATTGACAGGGCCACTGCCCAATTTTGCTAATTTGGTTTCCCTCCAGTATATGTAAGTTGCCATAATACTTTTACTTTGATCCGAGTGTTACATATAAGTCAATACTTATCAACTGTTTCCATCATTTGGCTGTTTTCTACTCTATAGAGACCTAAGCAATAACAGGTTTGATGCATCAGATGTTCCATCTTGGTTTACAAAGTTCCCGAACCTCACAACAATGTATGCCTCTCTTGCTCGCAGTTACAAAAATTTGTAATATAGAAAATAACAAAAGTCTCATACTGATTATTGATCCTGTAAATTGCAGAATGATGCAAAACACAAATCTACAAGGTTCAGTACCTGCAGAATTATTTGACCTACCAAATCTGCAAAAAGTGTATGTAATTGCATATTTTACTTTTGCAGAAAGGAGCATATATATTTGTTAGACAAACCCTTATTATCTTTACCATGAAAATTTCACTTATTATTAAATTTTGTAACTTTTTTTTTCTCAGAGTAATGAGCCACAACTTTCTCAACGGCACACTGAATATCAGCAGCGCACATAGTCAGAACTTGATATTAGTTGATGTCCGGAATAATTCCATCAACGGAGTGAGCTATACAGCATACAATGGATCTTTACTGTAAATAGAAGTTTGATTGTTTAATCTGCATCACTCAGTTTACCATTCATGGCCTATAATTTTCAACTTATATAATTTTTTCTCCCATGCAGTCTTGGTGGAAATCCTGTCTGTGGAGATGGAATCTGCAAAGACGACGGAAAGAACTTTCAGTTGTATCAACCAATAAGAGACTGCTTATCTACATCTTGCTCATCAAATGAACTGCCAAGGCCGGGTGACTGTAAATGCGCTCATGCATACATTGGATACATTGTCTTCAGATCTTCATCATTTTCTGATCTGAACAAGACTACCTACTTTGAAGCTCTTCAAGAGTCTCTGATGGATCATGCTGCAGATGTTGGCCTACCCATAGCTTCATTTTCTCTTATCCGCGCTACTATGGATTCATATGATTACCTTAACTTGACCGTAGCATTCTTCCCGCTTGGTACAAAGAAGTTCAATCTTACAGGAATATCTAACATCGGAAATGATCTCAATGACCATAAGTACACAGCTCCTCCTCATTTTTTTGGACCTTTCTACTTCATCGCTGAACCGTATGGTTTGGGTAATTATAAGCAACCATATTCCTTGCAGTTTATTTAATTGTTCTGTATCACCCTTTCTTGCTGACATTTTCATATCTTCAGGAAGTAAAACAAAGTTGGCCATTATCTTAGGAGTGACTATCAGTTCAGTTCTTTTGGTGTTATTAGTACTAGTAGGCTTATATGCATACCGACAGAGAAGAAAAGCACTGATTGCTGCTAAGAAAAACAATCCTTTTGGTAAGTCATGTATTTATAACAGTAATATAAATCATGTTAAGTAAATAATTTTTTTCCACTGGTACAATTTTCTAGCATCTTGGGATCCAAGCCAAGGTGGCGGTGACATTCCTAAGTTGAAGGAAGCAAGATGGTTCTCATTCGAAGATATGCGAAAGATCACCAATGATTTCTCAGAATACAATGAGATTGGACGTGGAGGGTATGGAAAGGTAAGCTCAAAACTGACTTCTCTTTGTAAATTTTATTGTGAAGAACACTATGAGCAGTTTAAATTTGGAATTCTGTGACTGTAGGTATACAAGGGTACTCTTCCTGGTGGACTGGTGGTGGCTATCAAAAGAGCTCAGCAAGGATCATTGCAAGGTGCTCATGAGTTCAAAACTGAGATTGAGCTCCTATCAAGATTGCATCATAAAAACATAGTCAGGCTAGTCGGATTTTGTTTTGATCGTGGCGAGCAAATGCTGATTTACGAGTTTGTCAAGGGTGGTACTCTTAGCAGTATTATCTCAGGTGTGTTAACTAGTTGCTTTTTTGCCTCTCCCATTGTCAATAAGTTTTAGCCCCGTTTTGGTTATAACTCCGGAAACGGAAACGGAATGGAAATGAATCTAGTCTATACGTATACCCTTGTTGATGAAACTTTTGGTTTGAACTAATTGAAACGGAATGGAAATGAATCTAGTCTATACGTATACCCTTGTTGATGAAACTTTTGGTTTGAACTAATTGAAGTAGTATTTGATTAGTTTTGATACCCTATAGGGAAACAAAATGGGGGAAGTTAATGCATTTTGCATGAAACCACAAGAAATGATTCCAAAAAATTTCATGAACAAGTATATATATGAACTCGATTCATTTCCATTCCGACTCCATTTCCGGAGTTACAACCAAACGGGGCTTTGTGTGAAATCCCACTGGACTTATGTGCTTCACAA
This sequence comes from Fagopyrum esculentum, assembly GCA_033239045.1. Taxonomy (NCBI): domain Eukaryota; kingdom Viridiplantae; phylum Streptophyta; class Magnoliopsida; order Caryophyllales; family Polygonaceae; genus Fagopyrum; species Fagopyrum esculentum. Next base: position 138,598,097 of record BSUD01000008.1, on the reverse strand, counting down.
TCATCAACAATGTTCTTTAGGAAAGCTGGGGATCAGGTTAGACTGGACACAAAGGCTTAAAGTAACCCTTGGTGCTGCAAGAGGAATGGCATATTTACATGATGATGCAGACCCTCCCATCATTCACAGGGATGTAAAATCAACCAACATCTTGCTCGACGAACGTTTAAATGCAAAAGTGGCTGACTTCGGGCTATCCAGGCTCCTGAACCACGAGGAGAAAAACCACATCACTACCGACGTCAAGGGGACATTGGTAAGCATTCAAACAAAATCTAACTGCAATCATTGATCAAGCCTGACAAGAACACAAAATCTACATTTGCATTGCAGGGATATCTGGATCCTGAATACTACTCAACACAAATACTGACTGAAAAGAGTGACATCTACAGCTTTGGAGTGGTCATGTTAGAGCTACTAACTGCAAAAAAGCCAATAGAGAATGGAAAACACATTGTGAGAGCGGTTAGGGAGCAAATAGCTGATTCATCGGGTATCCACACTCTAGTGGATCCCGCTATTGACTCTGACATATCAATGATTGGTATGAGGGAATACTTATATATAGCTCTAAGATGCGTCGAGGAATATGGAGCTGGCAGGCCTTCAATGAGAGAAATTGTGAAAGAACTCGAGAGCATCATGGAGATGGGTGGTATTGATCTCGAGTCCAGAACTAGTTCAATGGCCAGCTTTGGAGTGACTATGGGAGGAGGTAGTAGTACTTATACGTCTAGTGACCCACTATTTTCGAGTGTTACTGGGACCAGTGGAAGAAGTCCTCTTCTCAGATAAGAAGATTTGCTATAGTTCAGAAGGCAGCAACATGACCTGATAGTTTTGATTATTGTAAATGTTAGTTTGTTGGTGCATATAAAAGGAAAACAGGAATTAGATTCTATAAACCAAATGATTATGTATGATCTTAACTACTTTTGGACTTGCTGCACCAAGCTCATATCTGTAAGCTCATTTTCTCTCCCGAGATCAACATACGCAATTTAAAAATGGATCATTCATTTGAGTTTGTTACTAAACTCAAGTAACTCGATCTATTTGCTGTGCGCTGCGCAGGATGTTTCAGTTATTTGATAGCCGTAAGGGATCCTGATTTTAAGAAAACCTTGATTGCTGCAGTAAATCCAGATTTCAAACAGCAATGTGTATGGAAGAACTATATAACTTCCATCTACTGATCCATAGAGATGTTGTTTGGCATTTTTTACTGCATTAAAGAATTTGAAGTATGAACTGATTGCAGAAGCTAAAAGCATTTGATACCTTAAAGATTTGGGAAATATCACAAACAGCTGATAAGTCAGCATGGTCAAGATTCAGCTGAAAGACAAAGATGACCATAATGTAGATTCTCTAGTACAGAAGGGAGATGGCATATGGAATCAAGAAAATTAAGAAAGCGACGTTTCAGTAAAAAACGAAATGGACGAGATAGAAGTCATTAGCTAGAGATGAAGATCATCTCATTCTCCAGTAAGAAACAACAGTCTTATTTAAGTTCAAGTCTTTGGTACTGAAGAGAAGCAAAATAGTTTTGTAATTATAGGTATTTTACACAAATTATTGTACAATAGATTGAACAACCAATGAAGTAATTTTGTAGATATATGAATGAGAAAAACAACTGAATTTCATAGAACCTAAGAAACCAACCCAAGGTAATAGTCATTGGTGAAAAAACTACTGGCTAGTTAAGATCTCCCCTGAATCCAGATACACCCGGTCTAAAACGTACCGGAAACGTGCATTCTATACATCACTTTTGCACGTCACCTTTGTTCCTTATGGTTTCTAGATTCTAAAATAGATTATCCTATCCATGGGTGATGTAAGCCACCCAAAATATCTAACTGGAAACATGGAAGAAGGCTGTGTAAACCTACCCTGCAAGCTTTTAATGATCCTTCCAATTCCAAACACCCACTTTTTGCAGGATTTGCACGTCATTTACACTAGTTACCTTCATTGCATCACTTTTTTTGTTGCATATCTTTGAATGAGTCGTTTAGAAGAATTCAACGTTTAAAAAATGATTTGAACGTCGATGTCTCAAGCATAGAATTTACCAACTTTGAACTTGTATTTGGTCAAACCCAAAGAAATGTCGCTTACACATGACGGAAACTGCAACAGTTGAAGATTGCTCCAGTAATTATCAGACTAAATGAGTCTGAATGCATTTCGAGTTCTTTATTACTTTCACCTCAAGGTGGCTTGACCTTGTATTCATCTTCTTATGATGGGGTTGACCCTTTCCAATATTCAAAGAGAATCACTTTACGGCATTACATTCAAATCTTGATTGTATATGGATAGTGGTTGGAGGTATACATAATTCGCATCATCAATTCTTCCCACAAGGTATTTAAATTAGATCCCCAGTTCTTGATACTCCATTGTTGGACACAACAGGACCAGAAAAAATCAAAGATTGCAGGAGATCTGTGTTGGCTGCTAACAGGTGGTGACTGGCAAATACTGTACTTGTTCAAATGGATGATTGAGCTAAAGGGTTTCATAATCTGGCGTTCTAAGATGCATAATCAAAAGTTCCTCTGTTGTATGGCAACGTGGTTATACTTGTTTGTGATTTTAGCACAGTTTCCATTAACGAAGGCAGCTACTAATTCTGCAGACTGTAAGTTTCCTTAATTTAGCTTCTTATTTCTAATTCTTGTCTGTTGATTGTTGATAAGCATAGTAGTCTAAAACTGTATACGAAACACTAAGAGTAATCTGGGTTCCAATTTGCTGGTTGATCTTCCATTCATCAATAGGGTTACCTTGATTTTGAAATCTTACTATTAATCCATTCTTGAAATGACTAAAAGCTTCAATTTTGATTTTAAATAAGAACCAAATTAACCCTAAGTTGGCTGGTGACACACAACCCTGCAACTCCAGTAGTCTTAAATTCATTTTACTGACCAGAAACTATGTTGATGCAGTGAGTGGATTGCTCACATTGAAAAAGCTATGGAGGAATACACCATCAAACTGGAAAAAAAATGATCCTTGTGGTAGGAAGTGGGATGGCATCTCTTGCAATGATGAGCGTATAACCTCAATGTGAGTTGATAACCTTGTGATATATTTGATATATACAAACACATATATTACTCTTCCATCTTAATCCTTCTTTGTTCAATTTACAGTACACTATCAGGCGTAAATTTGCGAGGTTCTCTGCCACCAAACATGCCATTACTACCTGAATTGGAAACCTTGTATGTATAATACACTAAACCTTCTGTTTATTTCCTTAATGATAATATAAACCTGTGAAAACTAACGTAAATGGATCTTGTAGTGACATATCCAATAACCCATCCCTCAGTGGAAAACTTCCAGATGATATTGGGAATCTGACCAATCTAAAGAGCCTGTAAGTTATAAAAATACATCAATTGGTTCATTTATGCTTGTTAGTTGTAAGCTTTTAGGTCTGATTTTTTTTTTTTGACTTTTAGCGTGTTAGTTGGTTGCAACTTCTCTGGTCCCATTCCAGAATCTATAGGATCTCTGTCAAAGTTGCAAAATTTGTAAGTATTGCTACAAATTCATTGTTTTCATTCAACATTCACCTAAACTTTCCGGTATATGACTGTTGACACTATCATTTGTTGTCGTGTAGATTCCTGAACTCGAATCGTTTCAATGGAACTATACCACATTCAATAGGTGAACTCTCGAATCTGGTTTGGCTTGATGTAACTGACAACCATTTGACTGGTGAGATACCAGTTTCAAATGACACAGCTTCTGGTCTAGACAAGCTCACAAACACAAAGCATTTGTAATATTTCTCAATACAACTTCTCCTGCATTTTCTTTTGTTTCCATTTACTGTCATAAGTGAGTAACTAATGTTATTTCTCTATGACAGTCATCTAGGTAGAAATCAACTATCTGGTGAGGTTCCATCTCAGCTTTTCAGCTCAAATTTGGCAAACCTAGTGCATGTGTAAGTATCTAATAGAACAGTTTTATTAGAAACTTCTGCCATTTATGTGTTAGTTTAAATTTAATTTATCTGCAGGGTTTTTGACCACAACAATCTTACCGGCGCTATCCCTGAAACACTGGGCGATGTGTTAAACTTGCAAGTCATGTAAGTTTTCGTTACTGAAGTTAAGTCTGTTAAGTCCATGTAGGTTTCTGCTGAAGAATATTCTATTCATGCTTCTTGCAGACGTATGGACAATAATTTCTTCAATGGTTCTGTGCCACCGAGCTTGAGCAAGCTAGTAGGACTGAATGAGTTGTGAGTATCTGTGTCACAAATTCACAATGCAGTTTAACAAACACAGATATTTAATATTCTATCTTTTCAGGTACTTGGGCAATAATTTATTAACAGGGACATTGCCCAATCTTACCAGCTTGGTTTCCCTCCAATATATGTAAGTTATCATAATAGTTTTACTTCGATCCAGATGATGCAAATAAATCAATACTCATTTGGTTGTAATTTGTACTTTGCAGAGACCTAAGCAATAATGGCTTTGATGCATCAAATGTTCCGTCTTGGTTGACAAACTTCCCGAACCTCACAACAATGTATATCTCTTTTGCTTGCAGTTAGTAATATAGAGAATAGCAAATGTCTCATATTGATTAATTTGCAGAATGATGCAAAACACAAGTCTACAAGGTTCATTACCTGCAGAATTATTTGACCAACCTCTACTGCAAAAAGTGTATGTAATTGCATATTTTCTTTTGTTGAAAGGAGCATACATATCACATATAATATGTTTTATATTGATACCAATTTACTCAGAAAATGATAATTTCACTTATTAACAGTTCTGTAACTTTTTTTCACAGAGTTATGAGACACAACTTGCTCAATGGCACACTGAATATCAGCAGCACACATAGTCAGAACTTGATACTAGTTGATGTCCGGAATAATTCCATCAGTGGAGCAAACTATCCAACATACAATGGATCATTATTGTAAATATAATTTTTTTAATTTTTTTATTTTTATTACTCATTATCATTGATTTTATAATGTTTATATTGGGTAATTTTTTTATTCGAATACAGTCTTGATGGGAATCCTGCATGTGGAAATGAGATCTGCAAACCCGAAGAAAAGAACTTTCAGGTGTATCAACCTATAAGCAACTGCTCATCTTGCTCATCAAATGAACTGCCTAGGCCGGGTGACTGTAAATGCACGCGTGCATACATTGGATACATTGTCTTCAGATCTTACTCATTTTCTGATCTGAACAAGACTGACTACTTTGATGCTCTTCAAAAAACTATGATGGAACATGTTGCAAATGTTAGCTTACCAGTAGAATCATTTTCTCTTATCCGTGCTACTTTGGATTCATACGATTACCTCAACTTGACCGTAGCATTCTTCCCGCGTAGTACAAAAAGATTCAACCTTACAGGAATATCTAACATTGGGAATGATCTCAATGACCATAAGTACACTGCTCCTCCTTATTATTATGGACCTTTCTACTACATCAGTCGACCCTATGATTCTGGTAATACATGCCCATATTCCTTGCAGGTTCTGTATCTCCCTTTCTTGCTGACATTTTCTTATCTTCAGGAAGTAAATCGAAGTTGGTCATTATCTTAGGAGCGACTATCAGTTCAGCTCTTTTGGTTTTATTAATACTAGTAGGCCTATATGCATACCAACAAAGAAGAAAAGCACAGATTGCTGCTAAGAAAAACAATCCATTTGGTATGTCATGTACTTTTATCTTATAAAAGCAATTATAACAGCTATATAATGTTTCTACTTGTACAATTTCTAGCATCTTGGGATCCCAACCAAGGAGGCGGCGACATTCCTCAGTTGAAGGAAGCAAGATGGTTCTCATTCGAAGACATGCGAAAGATCACCAATGATTTCTCAGAAGTCAATGAGATTGGACGTGGAGGGTATGGCAAGGTAAGCCCAAAACTGACTTCTTTTTGTAAATTATTTATTGACTTGTCTTTGTAAATTTATGGCAATGTTGTCATTGTTATCTAGGTTTACAAAGCCACTCTTCCTGATGGACTAGTGGTGGCTATCAAAAGAGCTCAGCAAGGATCATTGCAAGGTGCTCTTGAATTCAAAACTGAAATTGAGCTTCTATCAAGAGTGCATCATAAAAACATAGTCAGGCTAGTCGGGTTTTGTTTTGATCGTGGCGAGCAAATGCTGATCTACGAGTTTGTCAAGGGTGGTACTCTTAGCAGTATTATATCTGGTTTGTTTCTTCCTTTACCCTCCTATTGCTAATTGCTTTAGTTCAGCAAGTAACAATTTGTTACTGTCCAGGGAAATTGGGGATCAGGTTGGACTGGACAGAAAGACTAAAAGTAGCCCTTGGTGCTGCAAGAGGCATAGCATATCTGCATGATTATGCAGATCCACCCATTATTCACAGAGACGTAAAATCAACCAACATCTTGCTCGATGAACGTTTGAACGCGAAAGTCGCCGACTTTGGGCTATCCAGGCTCTTGGATCATAAGGAGAAAAACTATATTACAACCGAAGTCAAGGGAACATTGGTAAGCGCGCATTCAAACGAGCTTTTCTAAATGAGTTTATGCTACAAATACTTTTAATAGAGTAATAATGATAAAATGTCTATTCATCAAGCCTGACAAGAGCACAAAATCAACGTACATTTGTATTGCAGGGATATCTGGATCCTGAATACTATTCAACTCAAATACTGACAGAAAAGAGCGATGTCTACAGCTTTGGAGTGGTCATGCTAGAGCTGCTGACCGCGAAAAAGCCAATAGAGAAAGGAAAGCACATTGTGAGAGCGGTTAGGGAGCAAATAGGCGATCCATCGGGTATCCACACCCTAGTGGATCCTGCTATCGACGCTGATACATCCATGGTAGGACTGAGAGAATACTTATATATAGCTCTAAGATGTGTCGAGGAATATGGAGCTGGCAGGCCTTCAATGGGCGAGATTGTGAAAGATTTGGAGAGCATACTGGAGACGGGTGGTATGGATCTCGAGTCCAGAACTAGTTCAATGGCAAGCTTTGGAGTGACAATGGGAGGAGGCAGTAGTGCTTATACGTCTAGTGACCCGACATTTTCGAGTGTTACTGGGACCAGCGGAACTACTCCTCTTCTCCGATGATTCTGAACATGTTTTTGTCCTTTGGTGCTATGATTGAGTTGTTTTGTGTACATAAGATGACTCCCACATATCTGTTCATGTAATTATGTTTTACCATGTTTTGTTTAGATAGGAATTAGATGTTGGATACATAAGATACTCCGACATATGTGTTCATTGTTCATGTAATAACATTATATTTTTTTAGATTCATGTTAGATTCACTTGCCTCTAGTAAATTCTAAACCTTAAAACTTTATAATCGAAGTGAGATAGCTGTTTACCCAAACAACTTCATCAATTGTCAACCCAAATCCGCCTTCCAATTACACTGTAGATGTGTTTTCTGGGTGTACTGTATATGCATTCTTTGTAATAAATTATAGATGCAAATAAAATCATTCTCATGCAATTTGAAATAAATATAAAAGATTTGAAATTGAAAGTAAAGGGAAAAAATTGTCTAGAATCTCGACTACTATAAGAAGCGGCCACCGTCATTTGGTGAAGAGCAGGAGAAGAGGAGACGAGTTTCGAAAAGGGTTTTTGCTTCCATCTCCATAAAACCCTTACCATCAAGCTCTTTCTCTCTCCTCTCCCGCCGTCTTCCATGGAGGTTGAAGGGATCAGCGCTACCACCACCGCTGAACCACAGCCACCTTCGCCGCTGAACCACTGTGATGTTGCTGTCGAATCCGCCGAATCCGAGAATCCTCTGGTTGTATCTTCACTGTCTGATGAAAATGGAAGTGGCCATAAAAACGAGTGTCCCTCTCAGACAGCTGAATCTCTCCGAGAACTCCGTGCCAAGATTGTCAAACAGGTTAATTTCCACTGTTTACATTCTTGATTGATTGCGCATTATTTAGGGTTTCTCTGTTGTTGCAATTTTTTTTTTGTAGTTTTCTTCCATTTATGGTCAAGAGTTTGGTAGTATAACCCTAAAGAAAACTGTTCAAGCTGAAGTCGGCTTGCAGTTGCAGCTTTGTTATTGGTTTGCAAGTTAAAACCAATGGGCTTGATATCCACATTTACAGTGAAGTACTTAATATATTGTCTTAGTCTTATTTATGATCTCTAGAGATGTCGCTGCACTACAGTTGCAGTTTCGTCCGCTTGTACTTGCTTTGCAATATTGTTTCTTTCTGCTCCTTAGTTTTTTTTTATATATATATTTGAGTGCTTTCATAGTATCTTAGAAACAGCCATAAAATTGATCTTATATTCTCGATGTTTCATTTGTTCTTTTGTACGCTCTTTGGTAAGGGTTTTGACTTTTACTCCTATGTTGCCCCTTGTCAAGTTTTGAATCTTGTGTCATACGTCTAAGCATTCATTATCTTTATCAGCTGTTTTATCTTAAATAATTAATGATTTACACATAGAAATGTTTTGTTTGTTAACTTATTTATGAATGAGATGCCTGCCTTTTGCAGAACCCTTTTTAAAGCTGCTTCTCTGTTCATTACTTGTCTCTATTTCTGGTTTTGCAGGTGGAATATTACTTCAGTGATGAAAATCTGCCAAGTGACAAGTTTTTACTGGGACATGTTAAGAAGGATAAGGCTGCGTTTGGTAAGTGTTTAGTTGTGTCTTCTTGAGTGATGAAAATTCGCAACTGCTTATTTAATATTAAGCTGGCTTCATATCCTTTAAATATATTTCCCTTTCTATGATGGATTGCCAAACCATGTTCTTGGCTATTGATACTTCATTATGTACTTTAAATAAACTTCCTTCTGTTACTTAATTATAAATTTCAGTGTGATTTCCTTCAGATAAATTTATCAGTTAATGAATCTGTAGGAACTTGTTACTTGAACTCAACTTTGGGGGTTTTGATCACTTAAGAATGATAACAGATGATTTCCCAATTGTTACAATGGTAAAAAAAAAAAAATCATTTTTTGTTTTATTTTAATCTTTCCCCCCCCCCCCCTTACCTTTTC
>BSUD01000008.1:138555750-138588921 GCA_033239045.1 Fagopyrum esculentum | reverse complement strand
CCCCCCCCCCCCTTACCTTTTCACTCCAAGCAAGCCTTGGCTTTCAGAATTGAAGTTTCCCAAACAGAGTCAGATAGTTGAGTTTTGTCATTTATGTATATTTATCTATTGTAACAAAAGGAGGAGTTGTATCTCGTGAAACACAGGAATGGTGCTTCTCTTTCTTTCTTTTTTGGCTTGTCAATATATTATTAGCGACTTGATGGGAAAGAACCATTTGAGGATTAATTGTGTGTTATTTATTAAAAACTGAAGTGCATTGAATGCCAACATTTTTTCTATTTTAGAGACACTAATGATGGAATGATGGAATTTTTTTTGATTGAAACTCAAAACAATATTCATGTCTGTATATCAATGCCGTTGGCAGAAGGATAGAGATAATGAAGGTGATGAAGTAAGCAGGTACTTCTGAAGGCATCCTACCTGGTTGTTCTCCTGGTGCGCCTAATTAATATTTGGCTGTGCCGAGCTTCCAGTGTGAGCCCGAGTGAACTGTAAATATTGCTTTCTGATTCCTTCTCTATTCTTGTGTGTTTTTGCCAGTTGAGTTGGGTTTAATAATCTGCTGCTGGCGGTGGTAGTTATAAAGAGCTTCCATCTTTTTTAATGTTCTATCTTGTCATATTCTTTCTATCATTTATTCAGGTGATCTCCGTGGTATCATGGATCTCTGTTTGTGTGTTTCAGCTGACAACTTGGAAAATTTTTTACTCATATTTTCTAAAAACAAAATTAGATAAGATTATTAAATGAGTTAGTTTGTTGTGGGCTGTAATGCAGCCTTTATTAAAATTTCGGTGAAAGCATACCGTTAGAATTCCAAAATTTGAAGCTTCTGCTTGACGAAGCAATCGGATCTTTGATGTTTCTTTGTCTTCTATCCAATTTAGGTTTTTAAACATTGTTTTCTTGCTGCTTCTGTGGACAAATACTTATCCATTAATCTGCCTCAAGTTCTAACATGATCGTAAAGATAATAAATATTGTCCACCAAGTGATTTGTTCCATTTCTCCTTCTTAGGATTCAATATGCTGAATTTTCCATTGGCATGCATCAGTGTCATAAAGTTTAGATTTTGTTTATTATGTTACTCAAGGCACATTACTTCTTGCAGTACCAATTGCAATAATTGCTTCATTTAGGAAGACGAAAAAACTCACGAAAGACTTGACATTGATAGTAGATGCTTTGAAAGAGTCTTCTTTGCTTGTGAGTATTTTGATCTTCTCACATCTTCTTATTTATTGTCCCACTTGCGTTCTGCATTTCTTAAGGTTAGATCAGTAAAAGTTTGTTTGTTTGAGGCTTAGGTTGTAAGTCCTGATGAAAAGAAGGTTAGAAGACTTCATCCTCTTCCACTTAGTGAATTCAAGGATCCCAATCCCAAGGTATGCTTTTATCGATATTCTACTTTTTTATGGTTTGTTTGAAACTTATAAAATCTGACAATTGCGCCCTAGTTATGTACTGTTCTGGCAGAGAACCTTCCTGAGGATCATTCAAAGGAGAACATCCAGAGAATATTTGGTCAAGTTGGAAAGTAGGTGCTTAAATTTTTCAAGATCTATATAAAGTTTTCTGTTGCACTGAATTGATAATGAATTGTTCACTGCTGCCTGCATTTATACTTTATAGCATAAAGAGCATTTGTATATGTGACCCTCACACTGCTGGAGATTTAAAGCAAAACAGCAAGGGAGATAAGCAGATTAGTGGCAAGGTACAAACTAATTTTGGTGGATTCTAAGTAGCTACTGTCTCTTTTATCTGTAGACTCAGTATCTTTGTTATATTATATCAGAGGCAAATATAGTGGCAGCATATTTATTGTGTTACTTAGGGTAATAACAATTGTGGCTCTTGAAGTTAGGGCATAGCGGTATACCGATTATTGAACAATCCCCTGTTTGGCAAAACAAACTTTTTGGGTGGTTGACGTTTGGTAAGAGGAGATTGTAGGTGGATTTTTGGAGTGAACTTACCAAAAAAAACTCATAAAATATTGAGGGGTGAGTGCATAACTGGAATGAATTTAAGGAAGCTCTCCAAAAACTCTTAAACGCTAAACTTCTAAAACATCTAGCATTTGCCAAACACCCAAACTATATGTGAGTTTTGCAAACCTCTCCACTGATCTCCTCAAAGCTCCAACCAAATCCCCCCGAAGTAGTGGAATTTGCAACTTCCTGCTAACAACCAATATGTTTCGGTTTATAAAAAGGTTTTGATTCATGAAAAACGCTGCATAATTAGTAGAAGTTGTGCATTGCAATTTATTTTCAATAGTTAATATTAAAAAAACATACCTGATCAAACGGGAAGCTCTTCATCAGTCTATTGATGTCGTTGGTGTTGGCTTCATTCCTTTTTACGGTAACTATAAAGTAATTGAAGAATCATTGTATCCCATACAGCTTCATGCTCTTGTGGAATATGAGACAGTGGAGGCCGCAGAGAAAGCAGTAAGTAGATTTTTTTTAATGTTTCAGTTTTGCTTATTAATCTTGAGATTTTAATGTTGAAAACTAAGTGGCAATTTCTCTTGCAATTAAATCTGGCAGGCGTTCACTTTAAATGATAAAAAAGACTGGAGGAATGGGTTGCATGTTCAACTTCTTCAGAAGAGAATGGTATGAAATTGCATAGTACTCCCTCTGTAATAATACTTGAAAATGAATTATTTTCTTGCTTTCAGTATGATGCGGGATGGAAAGGACGGAAGGGGACTAATGGTGATAAAGGTAGCCACAATAACTGCTCAGATCATGCAGCTCGTGAGGATAATCATGACACTAGTGAATGCCATGATGATGCTCATGAAGTTCAAGTAAGTGCCCCTGCATTGCAATGTGCCTCTATCTACTTTTCTAGTTACTTGTAAGTGTGTTTGTATGCAATGGCTCTATTTACATTTCTGTTTACTTTTCTAGTTGTAAGTGTGTTTGTATGCAATGGCTCTATTTTACCTTTCTGTTTATTATTTCGTATTGTTGTTTTGGTCATCTTTGTCACATGCTATATGTTAGCAACACCAAATCAGAGAGGAAACTTGGTTTATACAATGAAAAATATAGAAGGAAGCCAACCATTTTATGTTTGGCTACAACCATGTCGGTGACTGTATGCCTGCTATGATATAATTTGCCCTTTGTATTAAGACTTCTTAACACGAAATGTCTTTACACTCCAGGATATATGACATGTTATGTTTGATTCTTAACACGAAATGTCTTCACACTCCAGGATGGGGAAAATTTACCCAAGGGTAGAGGTCGAAATCGAAGATCAAAAGGACAAAAACAAAAAAAGGGAACCATCGGGATGGGTATGTAGATTGGAGACAATACTTTCCCTTGTTTATCAAGGTAATGCATTTTGAAATACTAAAAGCTTAATTTCTCTTTCTTTTGTGCATATGTAGGGCATGGAAGCATCACCGCTTCTGCTCACACTGAAGCTGCAAAGCCTCCGCCTGGGCCTCGCATGCCTGATGGAACTAGAGGGTTTACCATGGGCCGCGGACGCCCTCCTGTCTGAATTGTTACATGAATTGTATCTTTGAACTTTTTGTGGTTATGGAAATGGAAATTGCAAGTGTTTGGGCAAGGTTGATCTTAGCTTTGTTGGAGATGGTAAGTGTTTGGGTAAGGTTGATCTTAGCTCTGTAAATGCCGTCTTTGTTTAGGATGTGCCAATGTGGTGTCATGTTTTGTTAACTATATGCAATTTTAAATAACAGAGCATTTTGTTATTATGTACTTTCGTATACGATCAAATGGAATTCACTGTATTTTACCATCTACAATAATATTTAATAATTCTAATTATTTGGATTGAGCTTCATTGGATTCACTGTACACATGTCGTGTTCGTATTGGTGTGTAATTGTCTTACCTATAAAGGTGAGTCAGATGGGTAAGCCCGTGAGCCCGCCCGTGAAAAGACAAAAAGCTCGAAATCTTGGTACTCGATGAAAACCAAGTATTAGATATTGTCCAGATAAGGCCCGATCTCATCCATCTCACCATCTTCTTTGATCAGAGATCACCTCCACCTCTATATAAATAGCTACCTTCTTCTAACTTATCAACAACAACTCTCTGCTCTCACTTATTTGTAACTCCCTGCTAACTCTCTTCTCTGCATAACAATGGCAACCTCCGCAATGGCCCTTTCCTCTCCGGCCTTTGCCGGAAAGGCCGTAAAGCTCTCCCCATCCTCCTCTGAGCTTTTCGGAGAGGGCCGTGTCACCATGAGAAAAACTGCAGGCAAGCCCAAGCCCGCTGCTTCTGGCAGCCCATGGTACGGGCCTGACCGTGTCAAGTACTTGGGCCCATTCTCCGGCGAGTCACCAAGCTATCTTACCGGCGAGTTCCCAGGCGACTACGGGTGGGACACCGCCGGGCTTTCAGCTGACCCAGAGACTTTCTCCAAGAACCGTGAGTTGGAGGTGATTCACAGCAGATGGGCTATGTTGGGCGCATTGGGCTGCGTCTTCCCGGAGCTCTTGGCCCGTAACGGAGTCAAGTTCGGAGAAGCCGTGTGGTTCAAGGCTGGCGCCCAGATCTTCAGCGAAGGCGGGCTTGACTACTTGGGAAACCCGAGCTTGATCCATGCTCAGAGCATCTTGGCTATTTGGGCTACCCAAGTCATCCTCATGGGAGCCGTCGAGGGCTACAGAATTGCGGGCGGGCCTCTTGGAGAAGTTGTCGACCCGTTGTACCCTGGTGGCAGCTTTGACCCGTTGGGCTTGGCTGATGACCCGGATGCGTTTGCTGAGCTAAAGGTGAAGGAACTCAAGAACGGAAGGCTCGCCATGTTCTCCATGTTCGGATTTTTCGTTCAAGCTATTGTGACCGGAAAGGGCCCGATCGAGAATCTTGCCGATCATTTGGCTGACCCGGTTAACAACAACGCCTGGGCTTACGCCACCAACTTTGTTCCCGGAAAATGAGTTTAACTAGGAATATCGATCAACTGTGAAAGTGTCAATTTGTGTGAACTATTTGTGTACAGTCTCGTTCGAGTCTCTTGTAAGAAACTAAGAATTGATTGTTTATTTTATAAAATCTGTTACGTTTCAACAAATGACGAATAAATTATGACGAACCCATGATATTCAATTGAAATGACTTATGCCGTATGCTACCCCTTTGTGTAACATAATAGTTTTATGGTTAAATACAGTATAGTTAGATTATAGTATATCAACATAAATTACATTTGATAATATCCTAGAAATATTACTATATCATAATATATTTATTATAATATCTTAATATAAAATAGTTCCAAAAGATCTTGTGGCAAGGCTTTCAAAGCTTATGCAACATTAATGATTAGTGATGTCAATTTGACCCATCCGACGGATACTTGAGGACCCGATTTAATGAAAAAGGTGTAGTTCCGTTAATAGATTGGTGAAGGTATGTGGTGGATCGGGTAGGATTCGGGTGAAGGTTTAATCTACCCATCACTCAATCCATCATTGATCCATTCATTTAACCCGTATTCTCCTGCTTAAAATTATATATATGTTAATATTTGTATCTTTTGTATTATAAAAAAAGTTTAAGCTTTATTTTCTTACTATAGAAAATATATAGAAGTATATCTTACATTTTATTTGCTAATATATTTCGGTACTTATTATTGATCCTTACAATTTTAGATTTTGGATATTGCTTGATTATAGTGTTTTACTTGATATTATGTACAATCTTATGTTATTTTTGGTCAACTAGATATGCTTTAAATTTTCAGTAAAATACTTAATTTTTTCAAAATTATAAATAAGGTGTAGACCACCCGAAATCTCCCCGATCACCCGCTTCATCGTTGGATGTGGGTGGATTGGATGCGGGTGGTGGGTCGAGTGGGGTGGACAATTATTGGTGATGGATCGGGTGGCGGTTAAGGTCATCCACCTGGCACCCGATCCATTGTCATTCCTATGCAAGAACTATATCAAACAAGTGAAGCTAAGTTCTTCATAATCTTTGTATAAATAATTCGTGAATATAATATTATTTTTAAATTTCAAATTTTTTTATATGTGAGTAGTATGTTTGCAAATTACACAAATATTTATAAAATATGTTAAAAAAATTTACACAATTTGCTTGGATAACATTTACAAAAATTAAAACAATAAAAAAATACATAAACTAATACAATAATGAATTTTGATAACTTATCATGTTTTATATGAAAAAATGTTTATTAAATTAATAAGAATATTATTTCGTTTATAAAAGTGAAGAAAACAATTCCTTACACACTAATTTTTTTTAACCACTCCACAAATTCACCCAACATACTTCTCAAACTATCTACAACTTTGTGGATTAGATTATCGAAATCAAAACATGTAATGTTCTGATTGGTCACAAATCCAAAATATCTTAGAATTGGTGGCTAACGTTGTCCCAAAGTAGGGCACACTCCTAACCACAAAGACAATAGAACTGAGAATCTTGATCAGCCAATCACAACCAAGATTTTGATATTGCATAGATTAATAGATATAAGTCTTAGATTTCGCTATCTTCATTTCAAAACTGTGCTGTATAAATGGACATCAAGCATTTGCTTCTCCACCACAAATCTCATTCGAGCCTTTCTTTTCAATCAACTCCTCTAGTAAAAAAAAATCAATGGCAACCTCCGCAATGGCCCTTTCCTCCCCGGCGTTAGCCGGAAAGGCCGTAAAGCTCTCCCCCTCCTCCTCTGAGCTCTTCGGAGAGGGCCGGGTCACCATGAGAAAAACTGCAGGCAAGCCCAAGCCCGCTGCCTCTGGCAGCCCATGGTACGGGCCAGACCGTGTCAAGTACTTGGGCCCATTCTCCGGCGAGCCACCAAGCTACTTGACCGGTGAGTTCCCCGGTGACTACGGCTGGGACACAGCCGGGCTTTCAGCTGACCCAGAGACTTTCTCGAAGAACCGTGAGTTGGAGGTGATTCACAGCAGATGGGCCATGTTGGGAGCATTGGGCTGCGTTTTCCCCGAGCTCTTGGCCCGTAACGGAGTCAAGTTCGGAGAAGCCGTGTGGTTCAAGGCTGGGGCCCAGATCTTCAGCGAAGGCGGGCTTGATTACTTGGGAAACCCGAGCTTGATCCATGCTCAAAGCATCTTGGCTATTTGGGCTACCCAGGTTATCCTCATGGGAGCCGTTGAGGGTTACAGAATTGCCGGCGGGCCTCTTGGTGAGGTTGTCGACCCATTGTACCCAGGTGGAAGCTTCGACCCGTTGGGCCTGGCCGATGACCCCGATGCATTTGCTGAGCTAAAGGTGAAGGAGCTCAAGAACGGAAGGCTGGCCATGTTCTCCATGTTCGGATTCTTTGTCCAGGCTATCGTGACCGGAAAGGGCCCGATCGAGAACCTTGCCGACCATTTGGCTGACCCGGTTAACAACAACGCTTGGGCCTACGCCACCAACTTCGTTCCCGGAAAATGAGTTCAATTAGCTAGGAATATCGATCAACTGTGAAAGTGTCAATTTGTGTACAGTCCCATTCGAGTCTCATTTGTAAGAACTGATTGCTTTCTTGAATGAAATATGTTACGTTTCAAGTGAGTGTGTTGCGTCTGAATTGAACTTGCCTAAGTTACTAATTTAAATGTGTTCGTGCAAATTGGAAAAAGATCTTGTGACAAGGCTTTGAGAGCTTATGCAAGAACTAGATCAAACAAGTGACGTTAAGTTCTTTATAAGTCATAACTTCATGGGCCATATGCTACCGCTCACATTCTCACAACAGTCAAAGTAAATACTTATTTTCACTTTTTGGATTAGTTTATTACAATATCATCAATCGGATAAGGCCTTAAGGGGTGTAAAAATGTTCTAAAGGTTTTCCAAAGATCCTTAGTCATAAATTCGACTAAAGCAAACACATAAACGAGTGCAATCGATTATGCAATCGATTAGTAACACAGTTCGAAGAAATCTCCTACATCTGCAGAACCTCAAGAGGGGAGATCCGGTCCGGATCTCCATTAGGTTGTCGAAGAAGTGATACAAACAAGAATCAGATAATAGTTGCATTTATACTACAGAGAAATATCTTCACAACCCGAAAAGATAGAGATGAGAAGAGATCGAAGAAAAGTCTCCACAAAGGCACCAGAGAAAGATCTTCACAACCCGTAAGCAAACAAAACGGTGGCGAAGAAAGATCTGTAATCCTCCTCCTCCTTCTTCTTCTTTACTTCTCTCTCACTTTGATTCAAGAAACTCTCCAAAAATCATGGCAGCGACTTAACTTTCTTTTCGCTGTCTTAAAACCCTAGCTGTCAAAATTATAATTATGTAGTTTGTGTATTTGGTTATAGGTTTCTTGCCTTTGATTTTGCTCTTTGGTTTATCGGTCATAGTGACCGATAAACCATTTTGCTCTTTGGTTATAGGTTTCTTGCCTTTGATTTTGCTCTTTGGTTATAGGTTTCTTGCCTTTGATTTTGCTCTTAACATAAGTAATCGAAAAAAATAATAAAATAAAATATAAAAAAAATATGAAATGGCTAAGAATCTTCGAGATAAATTTAAGTTAGAACACATTTTGCTCCTCTTAAATTGGCATCACAACATAAAAAATTTACACTGAAGCTAGATACATGATTTTGGTCTCTTCTCTAGTCTCTATCCCTCATTTTCCGGGAACGAAGTTGGTGGCGTAGGCCCAAGCGTTGTTGTTAACCGGGTCAGCCAAATGGTCGGCAAGGTTCTCGATCGGGCCCTTTCCGGTCACGATAGCCTGGACAAAGAATCCGAACATGGAGAACATGGCCAGCCTTCCGTTCTTGAGTTCCTTCACCTTTAGCTCAGCAAACGCATCCGGGTCATCAGCCAAGCCCAACGGGTCAAAGCTGCCACCAGGGTACAACGGGTCGACAACTTCCCCAAGAGGCCCGCCGGCAATTCTGTAACCCTCAACGGCTCCCATGAGGATAACCTGGGTAGCCCAAATAGCCAAGATGCTCTGAGCATGGATCAAGCTAGGGTTTCCCAAGTAGTCAAGCCCGCCTTCACTGAAGATCTGGGCCCCAGCCTTGAACCACACGGCTTCTCCGAACTTGACTCCGTTGCGGGCCAAGAGCTCCGGGAAAACGCAGCCCAATGCTCCCAACATGGCCCATCTGCTGTGAATCACCTCCAACTCACGGTTCTTCGAGAAAGTCTCTGGGTCAGCTGAAAGCCCGGCTGTGTCCCAGCCGTAGTCACCGGGGAACTCACCGGTCAAGTAGCTTGGTGGCTCGCCGGAGAATGGGCCCAAGTACTTGACACGGTCAGGCCCGTACCATGGGCTGCCTGAGGCAGCGGGCTTGGGCTTCCCTGCAGTTTTCCTCATGGTGACCCGGCCCTCTCCGAAGAGCTCGGAGGAGGACGGGGAGAGCTTTACGGCCTTTCCGGCTAACGCCGGGGAGGAAAGGGCCATTGCGGAGGTTGCCATTGATTTTTTTTACTAGATTGAAAAGAAAGGCTCGAATAAGATTTGTGGTGGAGAAGCAACTGCTTGATGGCCATTTATACAGCTCAATTTGAAACGAAGATAGTGAAATCTAAGACTTATCTATGCAATATCAAAACCTTGCTTGTGATTGGCTAATCAAGATTCTGAGTTTCTATATTTTGTGGTTTGGAGGGTGTCCAATGTTAGCCACCAATTGTAAGATATTTTGGATTTGTGACCAATGATAGCATTACATGTTTTGATTTCGATAATTTAATTTATAAATTGTCAACAAGTGATTTTTTTTATAATTTTTTTTAGTTGTTGGTATAAAATTAACTGTTAATATATATATATATATATATATATATATATATATATATATATTTGTATAATTTTTTTTATCATATCAACAAGTGTAAAATAGATAGTCAATAATCATGTCACTAAAATTATATTATTATATTAATTATTTTATCAAGCATTTTATGAGCAATACAATAATTGTCAAGAGATTAAATTGAAGCCAAAATTCATTCGAACAGAATCAAACCATATATTACAGTACTTATGCAAAGAAGATAAATCAAAGCAACATTTAGTTTATAATCTCAATTTGTATACATCAATTCGTTTTCTGAAATCTTTCCAGAAAAATAATAATCTTATATCTATTAAAGCAGAAGCTTTTTTTTTTGCCACGTGTCAACGCCATGTTTATCGAAGCCTAAAAATTTATTTTAAAAAGTGATTTCTAAATATTAATATAAATTAAAATTTAAAAAAAAAAACATATACAATTAACGAAATCCTAAGATTTTAACAAATTTTGTTTTGATTCTAGATTTTTTTTAAAATAAATCCAAATTTTAATTTAATTTTTATGTTAAAATTTAAATAAATATTTAGCAAGTATCAACTTTATTTATTTTTTGAAATGTGTTGCCTTCCCTGAACTTACTACTTAATTGATTTTGAAAATTCTTTTATTTGCGTAAGTATTTTTTAAATTTATTACCTGATATTTTTTTTTTACCTTTTTTAATTACTAATGCTCTCAACTTTATATTCTAGACCTATTTAGTCGATTGTTTTTGTTGAAATCGATTAAGAAATTAATATTCAGATTAAGCTTCCTAATAATCTCACCCTATATATATATATATATATATATATATATATATATATATATATATATATATATATATATATATATATATATATATATATATATATATATATATATATATATATATATATATATATATATAAACTTTAAAAACAAATCCCGTGCAATGCACGGGAATTACACTAGTATATGGTTATCTTTTGGTTGTTTGAATGCTTCCATACTTAGGTTGTGTTTGGTAACAAATTTATTTTTTTTAAACAATTAATCTAGATGTAGATTATAATAGATTGATCTTCAATAACATTGAATGAGGGGAGTTATTTTTTTTGGTTTACTTTCACCCATATAAGCTATTTTAGTTGTTCAATCTATAATTTTCTTCAATACCAAACACTTATAAAAAAAATTTCTTGCAATAAATCTAAAATAACTCTTATAATCTTATACCAAACACAATTTTAGGGGTGTGTTTAGTTGAGTAGAAGGGTGAGATTTTTTTAGATATCGGTTGGGTCTCACTAAATTGTTTGAGTGTTTAGTTTTAGATTTGAGGATTATATTGTATTTTTAAAATTGAGTTTTCTCTTCTTCTAAATGCATGATTCGTCCTCCCCTTCTTCCTCTTCTAGTTTTAGTAGAATAGCGTACTATTGTTGAAGAAGCGAGTGAACTCGAAATAGTATTGTTAAGAAACTCATGGTATGCATCTGGATTTTTATCCTTTCGATCGTCTCTTTCAGTTTCCGCTTCCTCTCTAGTTTGTACAAACGAATAACAACAAAATTTCTACCTAGATTTGTACAAAATTGAACCCTAGGCTTGACTTCTTCTTCCCATTTTATTATGTTCAAATGAATGAGAAAACCAACACCCTTAATCAATTGCATGTGAGCTCTCATCCCTATCCTTACTTCTCTTCTTTTTCTTCGAAAATAGTTCACATAGAATTCTCTATTTTTACCGATTCAACCCTGTAATATGGATTAGATCTTTATATGTATCGGCTCGTCTTTGTGAGTTGGAATGGATCTCTATCTGTATCGATTCGACTTTGTAATAAGGATTGGATTTCTATTTGTAACAATTCATCGGTCAATCCTATAGGATGACTAGTGACCAAAGAGAAGAAGTTGAAGGGCTTGACTTCCTCTTTCTCTGGCTTACTTTTATTCCTCTTTCTTTTGTGAATAGGTTATTTTGCTTCTTCAATTTTTTAGTTACCATGTGACATACATATGGGTATTTGTGTCTTTTATCATATTAAAACACTTGTAGCTATCTCTTTACTACATATGTAAGTATCTATTATACTTACTAAAATAGAGCACGTGTTGATGACGAAATAGAGCACGGGTTGATGACGTGACGCGCTGTGGACGCAAGATTTTTGAAATTGAGCTTCCACAATTAAAGTCAATAAATCTTTATTTTTTACACTATTTTTAAACCATAAAATCTTTTATTATTAAAATAATAATTTTATAAAAACTAAATCTATTATCTATTATAATTACTAAAACAGAGAACGGGTTGATGACGTGGCGCGCTGTGGACGCAGGATTTTTGAAATTGAGCTCCCACAATTAAAGCCAATAAATCTTTATTTTTTACACTATTTTTTAAACCATAAAATCTTTTATTATTAAAATCTTTTATTATTAAAATAATAATTTTATAGAAACCAAATCTATTATACTTACTAAAACAGAGCACGGGTTGATGACGTGGCGCGCTGTGGACGCAGGATTTTTGAAATTGAGCTCCCACAATTAAAGCCAATAAATCTTTATTTTTTACACTATTTTTTAAACCATAAAATCTTTTATTATTAAAATAATAATTTATAGAAACCAAATCTATTATACTTACTAAAACAGAGCACGGGTTGATGACGTGACACGCTGTGGACGTAGGATTAGATTAGAGAAGTATACAAAACAAAAGCACGTAAAAAAACCTATTTCACAATATTCTTTCTCATTTTTTTCAAAACCCGCACAAGGTGCGAGTATTATACTAGTTTTTCTAAAAATCGAAATCTAAAAAAAATCTACTCAAATATCACAACTACAAATCTAATATTACTAAACAATTTGATAAGAGTTTATTTTCCAAAAACAAGTTACTCAATTTCGGTAACCTTTTTTTTTTGTTTTTGAAATGAAGCTAGAATCTTAGAAAGTTGAATGATGTTTGCTTGTATTTCCTTAACAAAGACTGCACACAAGTTTCACTTCATTCATATTTCGATGACAACATCATCAATTTACACAGAAAGCACTAACAGTCACAAAGGCCCTTCTTTGGGCAAATTCACCTATTTAAGCCAAAAGCTAAGTCTCTACTCCTCACTTTCCGGGAACGAAGTTGGTGGCGTAAGCCCAAGCGTTGTTGTTAACCGGGTCAGCCAAATGGTCGGCAAGGTTCTCGATCGGGCCCTTTCCGGTCACAATAGCTTGAACGAAGAATCCGAACATGGAGAACATGGCGAGCCTTCCGTTCTTCAGCTCCTTCACCTTTAGCTCAGCAAATGCATCGGGGTCATCGGCCAGGCCCAACGGGTCGAAGCTTCCACCCGGGTACAGTGGGTCGACAACCTCACCAAGAGGGCCGCCGGCAATTCTGTAACCCTCAACGGCTCCCATGAGGATAACCTGGGTAGCCCAAATAGCCAAGATGCTCTGAGCATGGATCAAGCTAGGGTTTCCCAAGTAGTCAAGCCCGCCTTCGCTGAAGATTTGTGCCCCAGCCTTGAACCACACGGCTTCTCCGAACTTGACTCCGTTGCGGGCCAAGAGCTCCGGGAAGACGCAGCCCAATGCACCCAACATAGCCCATCTGCTGTGAATCACCTCCAACTCACGGTTCTTCGAGAAAGTCTCTGGGTCAGCTGAAAGCCCGGCTGTGTCCCAGCCGTAGTCACCGGGGAACTCACCGGTCAAGTAGCTTGGTGGCTCGCCGGAGAATGGGCCCAAGTACTTGACACGGTCTGGCCCGTACCATGGGCTTCCAGAGGCAGCGGGCTTGGGCTTGCCTGCGGTTTTTCTCATGGTGACCCGGCCCTCTCCGAAGAGCTCGGAGGAGGATGGGGAGAGCTTTACAGCCTTTCCGGCTAAGGCCGGGGAGGAAAGGGCCATTGCGGAGGTTGCCATGGATTTTTAGTAGAGGAGCTGATTGAAAAGAAATGATCGAATGAAATTTGTGGTGGAGAAGCAACTGCTTGATGGCCATTTATACAGCTGAATTTTGAAATGAAGATAGTGAAATCTAAGAGTTATCTATGCAATATCAAAATCTTGGTTGTGATTGGCTGATCAAGATTCTCAGTTTTATGCCTTGTGGTTAGGAGGGTCTCCAATTTGGGACAACGTTAGCCACCAATTGTAAGATATTTTGGATTTGCGACCAATCAGAATACTACATGTTTTGTTTTCTATAGTGTTTTGAAGGTAAATTTAGTGAAAAATATTAGTATATATGAGCACATTAAAATTTGAATATGAATATATTAATAGACAAATTAAATCCAAAATATATACTAATATTAATTCTATCATTGTTTGTGGAAAATTGATTTACTTTAATTGTGCTTTTGAGAGGAGTTAGCAATGAAAATGAACACATGTAAATGTTATGGTTTTTATGGATGGACTTTTTAGGGTTTATGGTAAGTATGAACATAATATCAAATTCTTGTTATATATTGTCTTTATATAGTCTCAACTGATAAGTTATGATTGTTTAATACTTGTTGGATTAATGACTGTCTTGGTGAAGCCTAATGTGGGTTTTGCAATCTTCCTTTACACTATATTATGAAATTAACTCTCTTCTTATTTTTAAAATTTTATATATGTATCATTCAGAATAATGAGCACGATGATCGTTGTTTGATGCTTAATCTTCCTATGAGGGAGAAGACTCAAGAAGAATGACAATGGTCGACTTATATAGCTATAGAAAGGGAATTTGGGTTTAAATTACTCTCTTCAAGGGGAATGTAATTGGTATATAAATGGAATATAGGTGGACTCTCCTTGATACTTTGTGAGCTCATGTCCAATTTAGTGTTTGTTTACGCATCATTTTAAATTGTGTGTTTCAAATTGGAGTTTAAAAGAAAACATTGATAAAAAAAACTTGATTAAATACTATTGGTGCTCTATCCTTCTCATCCCATGCTCTATTTTGTACAAGATCAGAGGCCTCCTGAGATCGTTCTTATGGGCGGGTAAGGCTTCCAGTTCTAGAGCTCTTGTGGCTTGGCGCACGATTTGTAATTCTAAGGCTGAAGGTGGTCTTGGTTTCAAGGAGATACTCTCTTGGAATAAAGCATGCCTATCAAAGCGTATTTTCGAACTGGATGGGACAACCTCAAACCTCAGGCATCTTGGGTGAATAACAACATTCTAAAAGGCCTCTCCATATGGCCTTATGCTTCCAATTACAAGTTCAGGTTGATTTGGTGCCATTTGTTGAAGATTCGTGATGAAAACACTAATGTGGTCGACAGTGCTCAATTCATCTCTCACACCTCCAAAACAAATGGAAAATTCTCCACAACTGCCGCCTACAACCTTTGTTGTCGCTCCACTGCTCCTTCTCCCCCGTACCAGTTTGGCATCATATATATGAGACGGACTTAGCTTGCCAAAGTGCAATTTCATCTCATGGATGGCCAACCACAATAGACTTTCAACCCTTTCAAAGCTCCTGGACTGGCACATTGTAAACGATAGCATCTGCAAGTTATGCAATCTCTTTGTCGAGGACGAGACCCATCTCCTCCAGCATTGTAGCTACTCTACAACGGTCATGGATCTCATTTCAAAGTGGATCAGAGTCCCCCACCCCTACCAATGTATTTGGCATTGGTTGAGTAGTTTCAGAAGCTCCAACACCCGCAAGTTAGACCTGATCACCCAAGTTCGTATTTCTATTGTCACTTGCTACGTCTATTTCATCTGGAAAGCTCGAATCGACCTGCTGTATAACCAAAAGCATACTCACCCCACCACCTGCGCTCACAATATCATAAACTCCACAAAGTCTTACGCCTCTAGCCACTGGACTGATCGATCTCTGTCATCTATTAGCTGGGCTAGGATCCTAGGAATCCATCTAATCTAATCTAATCCCTCTCCCTTCCCGTTCTATTACTCTCCATGTAGCTCTATTTGATGTATGACCCTCTCTAGGCAACTTGCCTACGTAAATTCTGGTTAATATATACATACATTTTCAAAAGAAAAAAAAACTTGATTAAATATATTGTTTTCGTACTTGGTATATAAATGGTGTATGAGGTCCATATATGTGAATTGTATATTTGTATTATTGTTAAATGAGATTAACTGAGGTAATGATTATGTATTCATTGTGATGATTATAAGTAAGGTAATGGCTACGTATGTTTTGTAATGGATGTATTTTCCTTAAGATAATTATATCTCGGCAAAGAAAACTAAGTTGTTTTAAATGAAGACTGCACACAAATTTCACTTCATTCATACTTAGATGACAACATAGTCAATTTACACAGAAAGCACTCACGCAAAACTTTGCTCTCTTTTAACTAAAATGACCCCTTCTTAGGGCAAATTCACCCAATTAAGCCAACGCTAATTACTCTCCACCTCTCACTTTCCGGGAACAAAGTTGGTGGCGTAAGCCCAGGCGTTGTTGTTAACCGGGTCAGCCAAATGGTCGGCAAGATTCTCGATCGGGCCCTTTCCGGTGACAATAGCTTGAACGAAGAATCCGAACATGGAGAACATGGCAAGCCTTCCGTTCTTCAGCTCCTTCACCTTTAGCTCAGCAAACGCATCCGGGTCATCGGCAAGACCCAACGGGTCGAAACTTCCACCCGGGTACAACGGGTCGACAACTTCCCCAAGAGGCCCGCCCGCAATTCTGTAGCCCTCAACGGCTCCCATGAGGATAACCTGGGTAGCCCAAATAGCCAAGATGCTTTGAGCATGGATCAAGCTAGGGTTTCCCAAGTAGTCAAGCCCGCCTTCGCTGAAGATCTGGGCCCCAGCCTTGAACCACACGGCTTCTCCGAACTTGACTCCGTTACGGGCCAAGAGCTCCGGGAAGACGCAGCCCAATGCGCCCAACATAGCCCATCTGCTGTGAATCACCTCCAACTCACGGTTCTTCGAGAAAGTCTCTGGGTCAGCTGAAAGTCCGGCGGTATCCCACCCATAGTCGCCTGGGAACTCGCCGGTAAGATAGCTTGGTGACTCGCCAGAGAATGGGCCCAAGTACTTGACACGGTCAGGCCCGTACCATGGGCTGCCTGAGGCAGCGGGCTTGGGCTTGCCTGCAGCTTTCCTCATTGTGACCCTGCCCTCTCCGAAGATCTCGGAGGTGGAAGGGGAGAGCTTTACGGCCTTTCCGGCTAAAGCCGAGGATGAGAGGGCCATTGCAGAGGTTGCCATTGGTTTATGTTTCTAGAAGGATCGGAGTTTGTTGAGAAGAAAGAATTGCTTTGATTTGTGGAGAATACGTGGCTACATTATGGTTATTTATAGAAATATATTATTGTAGTGAAAATGGTGAAAGCTAAGGCTTATCTATGCGAGATCAAAATCTTGGTTTTGATTGGGTGAGGTATGAAGATGTTCAACTTAGGACAACCTTAGCCACCAACGGCTATGGATATTTTGGCTTTAGGACCAATCAGAGGATTACACGTATCATGCGTGATATCGACAATCTAGTAAACTAAGATATTGTAAATAGTTTGAGAGTTATACTTGGATACTTCTTTGCTTGTGAAAGGCCAAAGGAAAAATCTACTCATAAATAGTTTGAAAGGTATACTCTTAAATGAAATTTTTTGAAAAAATAATTATGATAATTTTAAAATATGTCTGTCTTAACTATCTGAAGGGAAATTATATTTTTAATACTACCAATCACCACCTATCTAGCACAATTTATGATGATGTGACTTAAATCATCGAATAATTGACATATTTTATCAAATTGTACACATTTTATAGAATATGTGTATATATAATAATAAGTCTAAAACTCAACATACAAAAAACTCCCGAAATATATAGGAATAATCTATTCTAACACATCTAGAAGTTAATGTGTAATATAAAACAATCTTCAATTATATATTCTTTATTCGTAATAAATACAGATCCATGTATCTCTCCATTTCACCCTTTGAATAGTCGAATAATATGACATATATATTTGACCCCTTGGTTCTTTGGTACGACGCATATGTGCCTCATACCGAGCTGTCGGAAGAGGATCTTAGCTTTAGCAAGAAATATGGTCTCTACAACTGTATAAGGCGATGCATTAGTGATCGGGTGCAGATCCATGTACATTTCCATTTCTTCATCATCAATATCAATATCCTCCATCTTGAGCCCCATCCCGGACCCAGGCTTAGCAAAGTCATAAGGAGAGAACTTTCGTGTTATAATGTGACAGTCAGGATGTACCCTTTCCTGATGAAATACTTAGGCTTTGAGCAAAACGAGCAGATATAACCATCGTATCAACCCACAAAGCTCAACTGATTCACTGGATGGAACTCCTCAATCACAAGAAACTCTATTTTAGAATGCCAAAAAAATTGATCTACTATAATATTTCTTCTTCTCTTGTCTTTTTCCGACTAAACATAGCCTTCATACATATTGTGGTTGTCGGGATCTTCTTATTCTTATTTTTCGACGAATTCTTCTTTGTCTTCTTCGTTTCAAATGTTGAAATATTGTTGTTCCGCCGACCGACTCTCCTCCGCATTTTCTGTCATTCTTCTTATGATTTCATAAACTAATTGAATGTTGAGTGTGTAATTCCAATTGTTTCAATTTTTTTGATTTGCAATTTTTTATATTATTTTTCTAGGTTGATTATATTATTCGGTTGTTGTTGATTTGTAAAATGGATGATTCCGACTCTTCTCTTCATTTGAGATTGTAAGACTAAATTAATTTTATTTCTATGTTTTGTAAGATTGAAATGATTGTTTTTCCTAAGCTTTTGTTTTGGTTATTTGTGTTGTTATATTATTATCTTTATCTATTGATATATCATTGAGTTTTTCATATACATGTATATCATTATGATATATGAATTTTACATTTCAATAGCTTTAAAATAATATATTATTTGTTTCCTTCGTCGTGTTCCTATATATATGCTTTGAGGATTGCAATTTTTCCGTTTCTTGTCGTGTCCGTTTCTAGTATCCGTGCATCATAGATAAGAACCCTCGAATGGGAGACCTTATACAAGCTATTGGTTACAATAACATTTTTTTTAAGGAAGATTGATTTGAAGAAAAAAAAAATTAAGATTAAATAAATTCTAAAATTAATAAATATAAAAAAGAATTGGATCAATCTCCATAAAATATTTCTTTTATAACAAATCATACACATATGTCCTTTATAAAAAATCAAGTTATCCAAACTTGTATAAATTGTCACATATCCCTTGAACAAATGGCACCTCTCCATTGGCCAAGGCTCAAAATATTTTCCCAATATCCACAAGGAAAAATCTTTTAAAGCCTAATATCAACATATTCAAACTTGCAAATCAAGATGAGTGGTAAAGATAGAAGCCAAGTAGACTTACAAAATCTTGAAACCAAATTGGCCAAAACCAATTACAACAAAGATTGCAAATCTTCAGTTTTATTCATTTAAGATAAGGACTTCTCTCTCTTACCCTTCTTACCATATAAATAAGGTCTTATTAGAACTCAAACTTACAATTCAATCACACATTAACAAGCCAAGCCAAACCAACCCTTAATTGCTCCAATGGCAACCTCTGCAATGGCCCTCTCATCCTCGGCTTTAGCCGGAAAGGCCGTAAAGCTCTCCCCTTCGACATCCGAGATCTTCGGAGAGGGCCGGGTCACAATGAGAAAAGCTGCAGGCAAGCCCAAGCCCGCTGCCTCAGGCAGCCCATGGTACGGGCCTGACCGTGTCAAGTACTTGGGCCCATTCTCCGGCGAGTCACCAAGCTATCTTACCGGCGAGTTCCCAGGCGACTACGGCTGGGACACAGCCGGGCTTTCAGCTGACCCGGAGACCTTCTCCAAGAACCGTGAACTGGAGGTGATTCACAGCAGATGGGCCATGTTGGGTGCATTGGGCTGTGTCTTCCCAGAGCTCTTGGCCCGTAACGGAGTCAAGTTCGGAGAAGCCGTGTGGTTCAAGGCTGGGGCCCAGATCTTCAGCGAAGGCGGGCTTGACTACTTGGGAAACCCTAGCTTAATCCATGCTCAGAGCATCTTGGCTATCTGGGCTACCCAGGTTATCCTCATGGGAGCCGTTGAGGGTTACAGAATAGCCGGCGGGCCTCTTGGTGAGGTTGTCGACCCATTGTACCCGGGTGGAAGCTTTGACCCGTTGGGTCTCGCTGATGACCCCGATGCATTTGCTGAGCTAAAGGTGAAGGAGCTCAAGAACGGAAGGCTCGCCATGTTCTCCATGTTCGGATTCTTCGTTCAAGCTATCGTCACCGGAAAGGGCCCGATCGAGAACCTTGCCGACCATTTGGCTGACCCGGTTAACAACAACGCTTGGGCTTACGCAACCAACTTCGTTCCCGGAAAGTGATCGATACAGTAATAGAAATGTGTAATTCGTTTGAATGTTAATTAATGTGTGTATTTTTTGTTAGGTGATTCCGTCTTCATCTTATCACGAGCATTGAATATATGTACTTACAAGAAAGAGACGTCCAAACATAAATTTTTTAACATTTTCAAAACATTCATACAAACAAACATTCAACGACAACACAAGCAACGTACGTACACAAAATAAGATACACATTTGACAACATAATAGTGAACTTAGATCATCGTTTCAAATCTCTACCGGCCGTTCATCCTCTTTAGCCGCCACTTTGCTCTTCTCGGTCTCGTCATAACACTGATACGCATACGAAACGAATCCCCAAACCGCCAACACCAACGCCACAACCTTCAAACCATTCATCTTATCATGGAAGATAAACACCGCGAGAACCGGAACTATAGGCAAACAAACCGTACTTATAACATTCGAAAACAAAGACGAAACCTCGGTAATCAACTTCATTGTCCCAAGATAGAACATTTGCCAAGCCAAAGCCGTACAAATCAACGTCATCACGTACGAAACTTTCCCAAGAGTAAACGTATGCATCTCTCCCGTAAGTGTCTTATACTCTCCGCTAGCGAAAAGCCCAATAAACCCGACACAACTCGCGACGGACAACTCGGCCACGAGCATGTTCAAGACCGCCTTGAAGCTAAAACTCTTTATAACATGTTGGAAAGCGTATTGAGTCAAGGGAGGCATCAAACCGTACCCGGCAGCCGAAGCAACGGTACACACGAACCCGATTATGTACTTTGTTTTGCTTGTTTTCGTGTTGGAAGACTCGCTTTCGAATACGAGAAGAGTTGATGAGATTGTGAGAACGACAAGAGAGTTAACTATATAAGGAGTGAACTTGTGTTTATTGATAAAGAAAGCGAAGAGCGCGGTGAAAGCCAATTGTGAAGCGGAGATGAGAGAGTATGTAGAGACTGGTAGATAAAGGATTCCTAAAGCTGACAGCATGCCATTGAAGGCGATCAAGAGACCAACACCTATGTAAATCGATGTCATTTTGAGGGTTCGTTTCGGAGTCGGTTCTTGGAGCGGAAACGGGTGTTGATCTTTGGATGGGAAGATGTAATAGAATGGGAGAAGGACTGGGAATCCCATGAATTGAACTAGGGTTGCCATCCAATTGCTTTGTCCTCCTTTCTCATAGTAGAGTCTTAACAAGAGGACCGCGGTTGATTGTCCGGCTAAGACACAGAAAGCGTATATTAAAACATGGATCCACCATTTGAGTGGCTTAGATCCGAATGCATTTACGCCATGTTGATGATGCTCGGCTGCCGGCTCAGGCAAGACTTGCCCCTCGTCTTTACCGTTCTTATCTGTCATGGAAGAACGTATACTTACATGTTAGTAAAGATTATATTACATGTTGCATATATATATATATATATATATATATATAGATCACCATTGATGTTGAGTTGGGTTTTCAAGAATCTTGCATGAGCTACTAGTAAGACTTGAGAGAAACTTTATAGGCAATATAGTCTACAGATTTGGCCTATATTCAACGAGTACGTACCTAAGATGTTGAGTTGGATTTCGTGGCCTTTGGACATTGTTGAAGGAGTAGAAGTTCTTGCAAAAGCTAAAGGTCTTGGAGATGATCTCGAAAGAGGATCGAGCGGAGATTTATAGGCAGTACTGGCCTAATAAACAGTTTACCATATGTTCTTGATGGATATGGCGAAAAGAAGTTAATGAGCCAAATTGGTAGAGTGTATGGTCAACTAATAAAAGCTGTGTGTTCCTGTTCAGACTCTTGATACGTAGCCTATGTTGTTACCGTTAGTTGTAAGTTGGCATCTCAAAGGACACAAATATGAATGTTTGTTGCGAGAACTATATGTTTGTATGTACATTCAGCTGAAAGTTACTAGCACTTGATTCATAACCACGTACATATGAACAAAAATATGTAGAAGGCAAATGTATATATGCATGAGTACGACTGTCTGTTGAAGGTGGGAAAGGAACTATAAGAAAGTTTGTTGCATAAATCGTTTGGTAAGCCTAACTAAAATTATCATCACTAGTCATTTAAGTGTTTGTGTGATGGACTTTATCGGTTCAGCTAGAGTAACATGATTCTGCTTAGTCTATGATGCACGAACACATCTAGAAGGCAGAGTGTCCCATGTCATGCCGTGTCAGACACGGGACACTGCTCAGACACGGTCAATAAACGTTTCAGTGTAAAACATGTCTAGGACACGACAAGGACGCGGATATCGATCAACACACCGTCAACGGAAATTTACCATATTTTTTAAGGCTAAAAAAAGTTGATTTTTTGAAGTTGTATGTTAACTTCAAAGAAAACAAAAGGCAAAAAATAATTTATTAATAAATTAAAATAATTTTTGGGTAAAATGTTTAATTAGACCTTTTACGATTATTACTCTATTAAAGTGCTAGGAATCATTTCCGGTAACGGAATGATTCCGAATCAATCAAAAAATATGTTTGGTTAGAGGTTTTTTAACACATGAAAGTAATCTCATCATTTCCATTTCCTTTCCTAACCCTTATCCGATTCCATTCCGTTTTCATTCCACCGCTCCAACCAAACGGGCACAAGAGTACTCATATCATATATTTATTTTGTAAATATACACTTATTTAACTCAATTGTTTCATGTAGAGAGAAATTATATATAAGATAAAATTACAAAGGTCTACAAAATAAAAATCTATAAAAAAGAGTTTATTTAACCCAGTTTTATATATTTTAAACTATACATATATATGTGGTTGTTTTTTGTGTATAATACTTTTTTTTCTCATATTTCACATAACAATTGAGACAAATGTCTTAATTGAAAAGACAATCGACACCGTTGTGTATAGTTGGTGGTCTGAATTTGTATATATTTCTTTGAAAGTATGTTCGTTTGTTATGTTGGATCGGTAGATGAGATATTGCTTTCAGATGTTTAGTAGTTACCCATCATAAGCATATTTGCATGCCCTAAAGCTAGGTTTTGTGAAAGGGTTAAAAATGAGTGAGGACTCAAGTTTTTGGGAACTAAATGATCTTCGATTACTAAAATCACTAATGAGTTAAATGCATAAGTTTTAGTGATGAAATCTTATTATAAATCATTAGTGATGAGGTCCTACAAGTATCGGTTCCTACAAAATGAATTGGTCGATAAACTTCAACATCAGTCGATGTTTTGTTTTAATCTTAATGATCGATGAGTGGATGCACGTCTTGATGAATGGAGCTTCGTTTTTGAAGATGGGTCAAGCTTATTTCTTCTGGAGATATCATGAATAGCTAGTCAAAATCTAAAGATTCAAGAGAGTTCAAATATAAGGTTTCTATCGATAGTTCTTAGAAACTTTCGTGTAGACTTTTTCGACTAACATGGTTTATCTGCATTCATTTGTTTTGGTTGTCTAGGTTTTATTTGGCACTTTTCTTTGACCATTTGGTGATTCAAAATCTCGCGTATCGGTGATTTTTGTTTGTCTGTTTTTTTTTTCTCGAAAATAAATCCGATCTATATTTATACTCGATCTACACACATGTACAATTACTTCTTTTTTATTAATCATCGGTATTTGAAGAAAAAAACAAATCATTGTCCCAAAACTTTCCCACGTATCTAGGTACAAGCAGAATATACCATGTAGATCCGATAATTCCGTTGACTTTGACCTTTTGTTCATGTCAAACTTGTGTACGAATGAACTTGGGTAGGATATCAATGTAATTTCATTTCTAGCCGTAAGCCAACTAATGTATAAATGTATAATGATTTTATCCTCATTTATCATATTTGCTTTTCTAAGGTCCTTTAGTTGGCAGAACTATGGGCTTCTTCAATGCTGTAACAAACATTTCTTATACGTTGAAAGAGCAAAGATGGTTAGATTGTTTAGTCTTTATTCATCTACTCATTTTTATACCGACTTTCAAATTTTTTCATATTCGACTCTTTAAAAAGTGAACGAGTTTGAGCTGAGCTTTCTGAGCCTAGACTAAGTAGCTTGGCTAATATAATGATTGTATAATGTTATTTTAGCAAACGAGCTGAGCATTGACATATTTAAGTCCGACTCGTTTATAGTCTAAAATTTATGAGTTTTAAAATGTGTTTATATTCGACTCGTTTGGAATATAAACGAGTTTGAACCAAACTTTAGAGTGAAACGCAAACTGACCTGAGGAGCTCGCCTCTTATAAGTAGCTCGCCTCATATAACAACCCTACCAATCTACCACTAAAGTGCAGTAGACGGAGCTCGCCTCATATAACAACCCTACCGCTAAAGTGCAGTAGACGGAGCTCACCTCATATAACAACTCTATGATCCGGAAGTGCAGTAGACGGAGCTCGCCTCATATAACAACACTATGATCCGGTAGCCACATAGAAAGCATAATATCACCGATCATGATCCCAGTTTTCTACAAAAACGTATCTCCTTTTAATGATTTAGATTTTCAATTTTAAAAAACTACAAAGTCGTACCAAAATTTTCTTTGAATAGCAATCATTCCACAGAGAACCCAACAACAACAATAATGTCACAATAACCGTACAAGTTCAGACAACCACAGACACTGATATAATGATGATCAAATTGTTTGTTCCTTTTCAACTTTTTTCTTGGTCTACACAAGGACGGGGGATATAACGAATCATAACAGAACAAATGTGTGAAACAATGAACAAATCAAAATGATCAATGTTACATAGTGGAAAAGGAAGAAAGAATTGAAAAGGAAATTAAAAAAAAGTTTGCCTGTATGGTACTCTATGCTTCACACCAAACTCCCCATCCTTTGATATATAGCAGCAGTCTTCATTGAATTTTTTTTTATCAGCTTTCTGCCCAAGAAAGTCGCTTCTATGGATTGTCCATGGCGGAATGCCATGCTAGATCATTCGAAATGGTCATGAGACCTGAAAGATACAGATAAACCGGGTTTCTTAAAAATTATTAACTAGCAGAAATGCTGTCACTCTGTTTATGAGCTTCAGGAGAAAAAAGCATTAGGGTTTTTCTATGAGGTAGACAAAAGGAATGAGAAAATGTTCTTTATGCCCCACCAAGACAATCAACGAAAATATGATCTGAAGGGTATCTTAGATTCAAAAGCAAGAATAACAGTTGGCAAATGAGACTTACCTGTGTAGTAGGAATTAACAGTAGAACAAATGAAAGCAGATATATAAAGGTGGCAATGCTGATTCCAGCAATAAAGTTCTGAAGCAACCGACGATTGTCCTTTGTAGGAATGAAGGCAGACTTGAGCGTATTTGTCAACTCAAAAAGGCGATGGGAAAGCTGTAGGAAAAGAATATCAGCATGTGCCTCTTTACATCTAATATTTATCTAACAAGGGTGAAGTCTTTACCAAGACATAAATTGCAGTCGTCAACATGAAGTTGAGCATAGGATAATCTGGGATAAGAGACAGAAGCAACTTTGGTTGACCGTTGGGCACGCTTGATCTGCAACAAATACAAAGTGTCAACTTTTAATCCCAGAACCAACTTCTCTTGGTTTCATCAATACAATCATAAACTCATAAACTTTTATACCTTAGCCAAATGTGGAACTGCGAAATGTAGGTCTCTAGGGTGATCTTGCCCAGCCACCTAATGACAACGTGAAACACAACACAAAATCAACTCCAGACTCTATGACCAAGGATCAATTACATCCCAAAAATGTGAAGTACTTGGAGGCAAATATTATCATATAGTGTATTAATGGTTGACACATTTATATAAAAATAATAAGAGCGGGAAAAATAGACGATAGTCAACCAGACAGCTCTCCGAGACTTACGCAAAGAGTGTCAACGAATAATTGCGAAGGTGCTGTGTGAAATTGCGCAAGCATATATACACCCTGCAACCAATGTAGCAGTTATGAATCAAAATTCCTCCCAAGTTTGCTTGAAGTAGAGGCAAAAAAAGGTTGTACAAAGAAATTGAGTTGTGTGCATACGTTATCGGAATCCATGATGTGTATGGATGGTACTTATTGTACGTAATTTTATCCAACTTGTAAATATACTCGAACCACAAATAACCAACCTGATGGGAAAACACAAGAAAATCACAATACCATCCAAAGATTAGCTAAAATGTGGTAAGCAGCTGCAAAATCCTCTGACTTACAAACACAGCAACTGCAACAATTCCAGTTTTGATTGATTGCCTCTTCCTTGGCTCTGCTTCCTCTAATTTTTCCATCCATTTTTCAACCTAAAATTGCAAGGTCATCAAACACTCAGATGATAAGAATCGGCAGAGACAATCAGAGGATATAGGCACAGTTTGTTGTTACATTTGGGTGATAATAGGCATAGATCATCCCAATTATCCATATGTAACGATCCAGCCCAGATCTGAAATGCCACTCATGCAGTCGAGGGAGGTCTGGCTTTGCAGGATCGGTATACCCTGAACAAAAAATATAGGGCTTGTCAACGATGGAAAGCTACTCTGTAATCAAGAACAGGATCAGACAAAGCTGAACTTCAGATAATTAAGAAAGGCAAACATATCTGCTCTTATAAGAAATTAATATACAAGTACAGTAGAAATTTAGAATTAATGTTTCAAAATGGTCCCCCTATCCCTCAAAGGACGAAAATTATGTGAACTGATCTTGAGCTTCAAAATCATAATATAGGGCTTGTCAACAATGGAAAGCTACTCTGTAATCAAGCACAAGATCAGACAAAGCGGAACTTCAGATAATTAAGAAAGGCAAATATATCTGCTCCTCGTTGCTATAAGAAACTAATATACATGTACAGTAGAAATTTACAATAAATGTTTCAAAATGGTCCCCCTATCCCTCAAAGGACGAAAATTATGTGAACTGATCTTGAGCTTCAAAATCATAATATAGACACCTCCCAGCCTCATATAATAAGATATAATGATTAAGGGAGTTCACAAATCTTTCTCATGAAGCATGAAGAAGAGAACATATATAATGCTTACCCAAAAGGAAGGTAAAAGGACTCCAGACAATCTCAAAAACTCCAGGTATTTCCCACATCACTATAACTACAAGAAAACATGCGAAAATCTTCACTGCCATCACTGATGGTATCTCGTTATATTTGTTAAAGATACCAAGGGCCCCATACACCATCAGAGTGAACAGCGTATGCATTGGACAAATATAATAGAGCATATAATCGTTATTGAGAACGATGCAGCAAAATGCCACAAAAAAGTTTAGCCGCCACATCATCTGCACCGAGAAGGATGACCGTTAGAGAACACAAACACCATAAATTACCAACATTAACACCACTAGGTTCTCTAATATGAAGTATGAGCTACCTGAGCAAATCGAGGAAGGCTGAAGTCTTTTCTAATGTAGTAATAGGAGAAGTTTCCGAACCCAGTCATCCAAACATATGAAGCAATGAACACACGAATTGCATTGTATATTTCCGCAGCAGCAAAATAGTGGTACATCAGGAAGAGGACCTGATATCAAGGATAATAGCTTGTCATAAGACAACTGTGACAATAGAACAATAAACATTCTAGCAAAGCAGCAAGTAGATGTGGATACTAACATGCAAACAACATGAATGTGTGGCACATCTAGCTTCCATAAAAGTTGATATGAATATAATATTTATGCACCCTCAAACATTGATCCGAAGAAAACAAGAGAAGAAATTTCAAATATTAGAAATAAACGTCTTCTTTTTAGTAATTAACTGTAGCATTTTATACAAAATACACCCCTCGTATCCAGGGAATGCAAATAACTTGCAAAGTGCACTCTGATGTATTGGTTTACAGAAGATACTTGCCTGCATCCATCCTTTCCATTCCTCAGTCTGATGGCGGTTGAGATAAAGTATGGACTTCCCAGTGAGTATTGATTTGTCTTGATGTTTCTTTAGAGAGGTCATCCAACAAACTATGATCAAGATGAAGTAAAGGAACAAGAAAAGGTCGCGGTTGTATGTCTGTCCAAGAAAACCAAAAGAAATAAACACCAAAATCATAAGTTAATAGGCAAGAACTTCAGAAGCACACTGTGATTCAAGATAAAAACTTTTAACTTATTTGCAGTCAGTACTGTCATGAAATAGGCCTTTTACGAACAAGTAGGGTGCCTATAATCCATATAAATATGAAACCGAATCATACAATACAAGCATGATGATTAGCTTTACAAGTAATCAAACTAATCATTTCCCTATGATCATATTAAACAAATGTTAAACAGAAAAGGCACACTTGAAAGTTTACTAAGTCAAAATAGGATGGGGACAAAATTTTATTTTGCCAATCAGATGACATACTTCTCTTGAACAGTCCTTGCAACACACTACAAAGTGATCTTGTTCAAGAAAGATTAACCAAAGTCTAGCACTCAATCTTCTCTGACCTATTTCTCTTAAAATATAAAGCTGAGAATTGACCATATCATTAAGAAAGCACAAGTGAACAAGCATTCCAGCAACACTAGTTACTTGTGTGTTTCAATGATAACAAAGGAAGAAAAAGCTTCTAGTACCATGGGAGTAAAAGAGAGAACTTGAGCAATGAAAAATCTCTAGGAAGCCTAAAAGGCAGAAAAAAGTACACCTAAGCACAGGCATGAACCTAAGAGAGGAACCTAACACGTTAATACCTATTATCATAATAAATAACTACATGTAAAATGTACACACAAACAACTCAACAGGACATAATGATCAGGGCTAAAAGAAGCAACAGCGCTATTTTAATTATCAACTAAACTATACTATATCACGATCTAAACAAAATTCAATTGACTCTTTCCAAAAGAGGGAGTGATGAAGCAACATTACCAAAGAAATCTTTGAAAACATAGTATGCATATATCAATGATACAAATGACACAATTCAACAGCTGAAGGTCAAATCACCTTAGTAGATTCTCCCAGTAGGTTTGTACGATCACAGATGTAGTAATAAAAAAGAATGGCCCCAAACTCAGCCCTAAAATAAGTCAGTCAGTAAAAGAAAAGTAACAATGAAGTAATCAAGAGCTTCTCTTTCATTACCAAAATAAAACTCACATTGCTCTTAAAGTTAATCTGTTCTCAAGCAAGAAAGTCTCCTCCATTGTCACAAACCTATTGAGAGAAATGATGTTAAAAATCAAGAAAATCAATCATCCCAGCATTATAGAACTATTACATCTTATACAGGAAACTACCTGATGACGTTTGACTTAATGGAAGAAATATGTGACTTTGTTGATGCTGATTTTGTAAGGCCTCCTTCAAGCAGCATGGCTCCTTCGTCTTCCTTGACAGGTTCTTTTCCTAGCTCAACAAGATCGATGTCTGAGCGACTGCAAGGAGAAACTTAAACTGTTAATATGAGATGTTGATTATAAGTAATTATCTGAATAAACAAAATTTTAACCATCAGCTGCTCGCACTTTCATCATTTATATAATTGCATACCATACATGCAAAGAACTTGGCAATAGGAAGCCATTGCAATGTACATCAATGAGTAACACCATCCACTCACTACTCTAGCATATATGACCATTAGAGGGAGTTAAGGCCTGCCTTATTCCACAATTTTGAACTAACATATTTTGAGTTAAGGCCTCATTCCACAATCTGTATGCAGTATGCACTACTAGTTCGTCCACCCAGACAGGTATGAATAGTGAAATTATATTGATTTTCAAAGAAATGGTCCACGTCTGAACATAGGCATGGACCTCAATTTTGTTTTAAGCCTAGCCCCAAACCCCTCATTGTTGAGGTCAATCATAAAGATATTGATTCTAGGATAAAAGTGAACAGCTTGACCGAGATTGCTATTTTTGGATAAATTCGATGGGATCAGGATTTGCAAAATTTGTGCAAAGCCCTATCTAAAACAATTCACTCTCCTCGGGAATACCACAAAAAACACAGGATTCCATGTCTTTTCTCTTGCCCTCAAAAAAATACTTGACTTAAACCAATTCATCTCAGATAAATGTGCTTATTTTCCAGGCATGAAGTAAATAATCTGAACAAAAGTAAAACCCACTCAGTTCATCAAATCCATCAGCATGGAATGGAGTCATGGAACCACCGAGTAGAAGGATTGACTAACTTGATAATAATGATATTTTATTATTCATTGAGCACTCTGCAACCTTGGAAATTGGAATAACTGAAGATGTTTTTGGTCCGAACAATATCACATACGTGGCAGTACTACCATTCACAAAGTTAATTTGTAGTCTACGTGGATAAAGCGGCAATTTTTGTTGTATCTGCACATTGTGATATGTTACATGGGTCTAAGACTAAATTTAAGATTTTGGCATCAATATTCCAGTACTGCAAAATTTTCAATATTTTCAATAAACTGTGGGAATAAGAAAAGTAATATTAGCATATATGCATAGAACAATTGTGTTTCTTCCGGCTGATTTTATAGAAAGAAAAATTATAGGACTTGCTATATCTATGTTATTATCCTAAAACATAAAGTTGGAAAAAAAATCATCTCATAATATTTTTTATAAAAATATCATTTGCACAGGGAATGGGGGAAAGCTGTGTGACAGAGGAAAGAAGGCTTTACACTTTTGAATGGGAAGAAGTCTTCCTGTACTCAAGGATTTCAGAGTATACCCATGCCACAAACATTGGGATAAACCCCAGCAGGAAGGATACCTAAATACAGCAGATAAACACGCTATTAGCAGGTATAAAATATGACATTAATCATTGTAAATAGAAACAGAGAATACACTGTCAAAATGGGAGCAAGTCCAAGAGAATCAACCATGAATAAAGTTTATGATTGAATGTTGAAAAATTTAAACTAGCGCCCACTTAATAACAACTACAAAACAGCAGCCATAAGCATCATGTAATATATTTACAACAACGTAGGGGGGAATGAAGTATGTGAAATGTGATAAATTATATTATCAAGTAGATTTCTCCAGGGACCATAGAAATATAGATCACATTTCGGACACTGTACTGCCATTTTAGTATTTTACACAATGTTTGTTTCATTGGTAATGAATGCAAAATGAAGCTACAGAAGAGAAATGACAGGACTTTTCAACATCAGCTAAAAAAGAGAAAGTGACAGATACGGACAGATGATCCTAACACAGTTGAACTAAATCATTTTCATCAACAATATAAAGTATTGCACCAGAAGAAATAAATCCTCTTCAGCATGTCATCTGTGACTGTGCAAATAGAACTTGTCTGTACAATCCATATCAAGTATTACACAGAAATAAATAGTCCTCTTTGTGAAATTTTAGAAATACAACTACAAATCTTAAGCAATACAAAGTATTGCACCAGAAGAGATACATCATGTCATCTGTGACTGTGCATGTAGAACTTGTCTGCAGAATCTATATCAAGTATTGCACCGAAATAAATAAATCAACTTTGTGAATTTCCAGCAATAAAATAACTCTTAACAGAACTAAACAATAGATGAGAGTCAAGCTAATAACTTGCTGCCACGTAATGAAGTAGATCTAAATGTATGCCAATTTTAGCATCATAAGAGAGAATATACATAGTCCATACTACCTAACACTAATGCCTGGTAATATTTACCTAACAAAACAAGAAGGGAAAACAGCTATGAAAAAGAGGGGTGATTATACAGTTGTTTTTAAGCCTTTAATTCCATGATCTTACTCTTACCTTGTTTTAAGAATATTGGCAAAATAAAATGTATATGTAATGAAAAATTCCTAGATCGTAGATCGAAGCAGTCTAAACAAGATACCTCTATATAATAATCCACTACTAATGATTGGCATATCACATATCTTATCCATAAGTTATATGAAGCTGAACTAGATGACATTCTAAAAGCCAACCTGAATTATTTCTTTCTAACAACGTGTGTGTGAAGGGGAAAATACAGTTTCAACTACTAAAAAGTGCATTCAAACTAGGAACCTACAAGGTTTCATTTCAAACTTCTCTTATTAGAGTACAAAATGCCTATGTGCAGTCAAGCAATTATATGCAGCCAAATCATTAAGTACTCTTAGTGAATTTGAGCGTTTTCCAGCAAAACCTGAAGGGCAAAAAAACTCAATTGTAAATTCCTTTCCACTTTCAGATATTTTAACTTCAACACACTATGCATGAATTATAATCCAAGTCATCATTAGATCTATCACTGTACTTCCAAATCAAGAACATAGAGACTAACAAGCATCCACGGAATCACTAGCTAGCTCAACTACATCCACAATAAACAATACATACCTGCCCGGGTGTTATGGCCCCGGAAGCAACCATCTTCAAGATCCCAGCGGAATCACCTGAAAGAATCAAAAGACACCGCCCAAGGGAAGCGAATAAAGACCCACAAATCCCAGATCAAAAATAAAAAGAACCCAATAACCTCCGATCCGAAAAACAGCAAACAGATCAGAGTAGGTGATACAAGAGAGCAGCAGTGTGGAAACGAATACGAAAATCGTTGATGATGGTGTTTACAGAAACCCTAGGAAACAGAAATTGAGATAATGGGAGAGTGAGATCTGGATATTAGGTGTCGATGAGTAGCTTAAAGAACAGAGAAGACGTCGGAGGAGACGTCTCTCTCAGTAGTCAGTGTAGTTTTTTGGTATTCTAAACAATGGCGAGTGTGAACAAACAAAAGGAATTTTTAACAACGGGAAGTGTTGGGAAAGAGTGGGTGGATTGTGAATTGTGGATTCGGTGTAATGTGTGAATGTGGTATTGTCGGTTCGATTAGTAATCTACTGTTCATTGACATAAACAACGAAGACGAGAAAGGGGAGTGAACCGTGCCTTAGCTTTTTCTTCTGGTTTTTTAGGGGTCTGGGGCATGCTATTGATGACGGTTGTCTCCGATAAATTATATAT
The DNA here is from genome assembly GCA_033239045.1 of Fagopyrum esculentum. NCBI lineage: Eukaryota > Viridiplantae > Streptophyta > Magnoliopsida > Caryophyllales > Polygonaceae > Fagopyrum > Fagopyrum esculentum. The sequence goes on along the minus strand of BSUD01000008.1, from coordinate 138,555,797 downwards.
TACTCTCTAATGTCATTTTATCCTTTTTAATTCGATTTTTGTAAAAA
>BSUD01000008.1:138502998-138555559 GCA_033239045.1 Fagopyrum esculentum | reverse complement strand
AAAAAAAAAAAAAAAAAAAGTGATTACTGTAAATAACTTTAGTTTTTTAATCAAAAAATTAACAATTATTTAATATTCACAAGTAAGGCGCAAATTACTAGGTTAATGTTTAGGCACGGTTTACTTTTTCCGGTACGGTTGTACGGCTGCGTGTGCGGCTGACACATGTCCAAAAAAAAAAATCCAGAAACAAATGAAATTTTTTTTAACTATCATTATATAAATTATGCATTATTCTCTTATAAACTTTGAAATGTTCTCATATAATTCATGAACTATTACTTTTTAATATATTATATCAAATTATTTATAAATTAATCGTTTATATTTTATAAACTATTCAATTATAATTTATGAACTATCATTTTATAAGTTATGCATTATCCTTTATAAGTTTTGCACTATAAACTATTCTATTATAATTCATGAACTATCCTCTTATAAGTTATGAACTATCATTTGTAAGTTTTGAACTATCATTTTCATTTGTTTCTGGAAAAATAAATAATGGACACGTGTCAGCAGCACACGCAGCCGCACAACCGTACCGGAATAGTGAACGACTTACTATTCCAAACATGGTGAAATTAAGAAGCCATAAAGTATCGAACAAATTAATACAATAATATGAGACACTAGGATTCGAACTAAAATAAAGTTAATAAATGAATGAAATTGGAGGAGGGGTGTAATACGAGCCAAGCGAGTCGAGCATTGGCATGCTCAAGCTCGGCTCCTTTATAAACGAGTTGAGTCCGAGCATAAAATTTACACGAACTTTCAAATGTGTGTTATATTCGGCTTGTTTATAAAGTGAACGAGCTTGAGTTGAGCTTTTGTCGAGCCGATCCCGACCCGAGTTTGAGTGACTCGGCTAAAGTAATGTTCTTATAGTGTTATTATAGTTGAACGAGTCTAGCATTGACATGCTTAAGTTCGGCTCCTGTATAAACGAGTCCGAGTTGAGCCTAAAGTTTATACCAGCTTTAAAATGGGTTAATATTCAACTCGTTTAGAAATTAAACAAGCTCGACCGAGCTTTTGACATACCGAGTTCGAGTAGCTTGACTCGTATAACAACTCTAAATTAGAGTAAAGAAAAACGGTGATAACATTGTCATTATGACAACCGAAAAAAGAAAGAAAAAGTACATTTGAAATTTAAGTAGATAAACTATATCATGGGCCGTCATATTTCAATCACATATCCCGGATTTTGTACATGGTTTGCTCAGTTAGTCGGTTGATATCTATGATCAAATCGATGGCCAAGAGATAAGCGAGTGACAAGTAAAATAAACTGTTGAATAAGATCACTAGATTGTGACCTTATATTGATAACTATATCCGTCTTCAAAGCAATTTTTCATTTGCTTCCTTGGTGGTTCGGGTGAGATGTAATTAGATATGGATCCATATGTCAATCTTATTAGAATTATAATTGATTAGATATATAACTGCTTTTCTTTCCTATCCACTTTGTTTTTTCTTTTAGGTCGTTATGGATCTATTGCATAATTTTCTTTATACAACAACAGTGAAAGATGTTCATTTATCTCTTTATGAGTTGATTTCTTCTATGGTTAGAGTGTTAGGCTGTACATTGGAAATAGATTTATGTGATCGGCTACTGGTGCGCAACAAGGAGACCCTGTGGGGCCGTTTCTTTTTTTCTCTTGTCTCGCACCCGCTTCTTCTTAAGATCAACGATAATAATAACCCTCTTATACATGTTTGATATCTTATGATGGTACAATTATTGATCAGTTTGAGGAGTTGGCTATAACACTTGATATCATTTGTGAGATTGTCCACGTTTGGCCTTGAGTTGAATGTTTGCAAATTGAGCTATTTTGGTTTTCGTGCAATGGGTTGAAACTTATAGACGGACTTTTTTCCTCATCACATTGTGAGACCGGTGTTGGGTGTTAGTTGTTGGGTGGGGCAATGAGTAGTAGAGATGAGGAGTTTATTAGAGAGCTTGTCATGAAGATGGTTGTTAAGAAAGTTGAGTTGATGCAAGTTGAGTTGATGACAGTTTTAGGGGTCCACAAAGTGAGTTTCTCCTGCTTCGTTATTGTATGACTGTTTATGAAATGTATTTTGGCATGAGGCCTTGTTAACCGGAATATTGAGAGTGTGCGTCAGTTTATCTTGATTTTGGGCTCCGTGAATCGGTCCAGAATATTATCGTTTGCGGTGGTTAGTTTATTAGAGAGCTTTATTTAACGTTCATCAATATGGAAATGAAAACCATGTTTCAAATTTACATACTTGTCCTCCTTGACAACGTTCATCATTTTTGAATTGAGAACTTTTAACCATATTTCAAATTAACGACATACTAATCGTCCTTCACAAGGTATCCATGCGCATAAGGAAACGTGTAAGCAATGGATCTTGAGCCCTAGATTATTATAGTTCTATAATTTTGTAATTATCTCAATGTATTTTATAACCCACCAAAGTCATTTGTCAAAGCCAAAATAATATTTTCAAGCCAAAAGTCACTACAAAATTTGTTATTTTTTCACTTAACCCATAGCTTGGCATGACACAACCGGAGACACTGATGAAAACTGTAATTTCATGATTCTAATGCTGAATAATACTGTTTTCGAATTGGAAGATCGAGCGCTCCAAGAACCCCTTACACATTACGTGCAATCACCCTTCCCAGCCCCCGGGGATACACAACAATTCAAATCTAATTCACATCAAAAGGATCTCGAGGCTTATCACTTATGAAGAAGAGAGGAATGGATCCACAAATTGTAAGGAGAACAAGGTAGTAGGAAGGGAACAAACTCGACAAATTTCCGGTTTGCTCGGCGGAAATAAACAAATCCGTTGATAAACCCACTTGTTTGATGAAAAAAATTAGAGGAGTTGATCATGCTGATTATCCATCAAAGCTAATCTTATTGAGATGGAATAAGTCTTGGTTGTGGAGGCGATGTCGATCATCCATCAAAGCTAATCTTATTGAGAAGACGGAGGTTTCTGTTGCAATAGATGCAAAAAAATACACTTTATTTGCATACAAGGGGAAGAAAAAGATTAACAAGTAATAGGATTTTTATCAGCACTTAGCAATCCACCTCACAAATCACAACAACAACAAAAGAAGCTAAAGGAATTTCCGCTTTCAGTTCCGATCGAACAAAGTCGTACAAACGAGAATTCACCTGGACGAAGAACAAAGAAGAGTACCGGAGCTCAGATTTTGCTATGCTTCTTTTCCAATTCCATTATGCTCTTGACCTTAGGTGCGTACAGAGAGTAAACCACCGCCTGGCGCTTAGCGATCTGGATTTGCGATGCGCCGTCAGCGAAAGCGGCGCCAATGGAAGAAGCGTCGGTAAGAGCCTTATTCTCCCGAAAACCGTCGATTGCTCTGCGCTTCGTGTACTCCCTGATGTTGTAATCCGGGAACTGACGCGCCACCCGAATGAACGACCGTAGAAGAGAGATGATTTCGCCTCTTGACGGTGTCGCCGCCATGGTTGCCAACTTGCCAAGCGTTGAAGCAGACCGGGGACTATTTTGGATGCAAGACTAGAGACAGTTTAGGGCAATCTTTGATAGAGTATTTGGACCGAAAATCCCTTAGTTTTGGGCTTTCTGGCCCATGTAAGCCCAAAACTTTCCGGCCCATATAAGCTCTCGTTCCGCTTTATAAGCTCTCGTCCCGCTTCATCATTTCCACAGCCACCGGATGATAAGTGTAAGAATTTTAGGGCTAGGTTTAGGTTTTTGATAGCCACTTATATTGCAGTAAATTTTTCAGTTCATCACCCAATGAGGAAGAATTCCCATAAAAAAGATAGGAAGTGCCGTATGACACTCTAAAACGCAGTTCGTTTGGAAGGTTTCAGATTCGCTCGTGTTTCCTTCATTTCTCCATCCACTGGTCACGGTTCTTAGTCGATCGGTACTTTCCTAACCGGATCCCGATTTCCTTTATTCCGTTTGATTTGTCGGGGATTTGTATGGCAACATACATAGTGATTCTGTTATTCTTTCTTCCGGCTGTGTGTGTGATTTTATACGGGTCTCTGAGGGTTATCTGAATTTACTCTTTGTTTGTATTTTATTGGATTGTTAAGTTAAAAACCGATTTTCCAACGTAGAAGGTTCGATGCCACGTCTCCGGTAGCTCGAGAGCTTTGACCGACGATGCTATGATTGAACCGAAAACGATTCACATTTCGCATTTTTGATAGGAAACCGTGGATCTAGTTTTATTTTCGATCCATGGTGCCGTTTTGTGCGATTACATTGTCAACCTCAAACACCGTCATTTTTGTAATTGATTGTTTTTGTTGAAAGGAGATCTTCGTTGTAGAAGGTTCGATGCCACGTCGCCGGTAGCTTGATAGCGATAACCGGCGATGCTATGATTGAACCGAGATCGATTTTATATTTCGCATTTTTGATAGGAAACCGTGGATCTAGTTTTTTTTATTTTCGATCCATGGTGCCGTTTCGTGCGATTACATTGTCAATGCATGAAATTCCATTTATAAAGTTGAACCTTGCTGCTGGAAATGAGTTATCTGCTGCATGAAGTTCGATGCCACGTCGCCAGTAGTTCCAGAACGATGACCGGCGATGCTATGATTGAACTCAGATCAATTTATTTTCGTATTTTTGATAGGAAACCGTGGATCTTGTTCATATTCAATCTTTGGTGCTATGCTGTGCGATTACACTGCCGAATTTTATGTTTGCTCAAATCTAATCTTTGATCAATACAGTTTCTGAAGTGATTGTATCTGAAGCCAATGAGGATTTTTATCAAAAGTTGGAATTACCGGCTGAAATGTAATTTGATGCCAAATTGACTCTCTTTCTGAGGCTTTATAAATTTCGATTTCTTTTATAAGAAATGCTGCATCTTTCAATATGAATTTGTATAAAATCTTGTCTTATTGCATTTCCGGTGAACAAAGGTACAATTGAACTACTTGATGATAGTAGCCAATGAGGAATATAAAATTGGAATTACCGTCTGAAATTAGATATTGATGACAAATCTGGTTCTGAGGCTTGAATCTAAATCCAATTATTGACGTCTCAATTGTTAACTCAGATTATGATTATTACGGGTCTCTGGTCCGCAATAATCATAATATGGAAGATTCAATTTTATAGGATCGTTTAGTTAGAAACCTGTTTTCTGAGGTTGAAGGTTCGATGCCACGTCTCCGGTAGTTCGAGAGCGATGACCGACGATGCTATGATTGAACCGAGAACGATTGACACTTCGCATTTTGGATAGGAAATCATGGATCTAGCTTTTAATTTCGATCTATGGTGCCGTTTCGTGCGATTACATTGGCAATTTCATACACCGTCATTTTTGTAGTTGACTGTTCTTGTTGACGCGAGCTTTTGCTTCCAGAAGGTTCGATGTCACGTCGTTCCGTCGGTGGCTTGTGATAGGATACGGCCGATTTTGTTCAGTTTTCGATCTGTGGTGCCATGTTTTGCGATTAGATTGTCGAATTTTTTGTATCCTCAAATATAAACTGTGATCAATACAATTTCTGAAGTGATTATATCTGGTGCCAAATTGACTCTCTTTCTTACCCTTCAATTTCTGTTATGATTTTGTGTTGAATCTTGATTATTTGAATCTACGACAAATACTATAGGTTGGACTTACGGTGAACATATAAGAACATTAAATAACTTGATGGTTGAAGCCAATGATGAATATAAGATTGGAATTACCGTCTGATATTTGACATTGATGACAAATCTTTTTCCGAGGCTTACATCTAAATCTAAGTATGAACAGCTTAATCTCGAACCTTATAACTTGTTGAAGCCAAACTTTGATTCCAAAAAATATGTATTTGAATGTTAATCCGACTAATATGGAACATTCAGTTCCATTTATGATTAATGAAACTCAAATTTCGGTAGTATATTTTCAAATATATATTTTTAAAGCTCCAATAAAACATTCTAGGTTTTGACATTTTGTTAAACGAAATTCGTGGGGTTATATTAGTATACTTGCTCGGCCTTGAGTTTTTAAAAAAAGTTCGGAGAAAAATAGTTACAAATGTGTGTGACACATACATTAAAAAAAATAATATTAAACTTTTTAAAAACTCTTGAAATTTGATTCCTCCCAATGCCAACATTAAGGCCCGTTTGGCTATGAGTCTAATTTTGGAACTGAATCTACTGAAACATTAAGTTGACGGTTGAAGATTTAATCGACTGGATCCCTTTTGATGACATTTGTAACCTTCTTAACTCCTTAAGCCAACTCTACGGGCCTAATTTCTTGCTTGTTCACAATTTGGGTTCCTTGTTCTCGAATCGCTCAGATTCCGGCTTCGGTCAATTGTGTTTAGTTTCAGGCTTCCTTCCAGCTTCTTATCTCATCGTTTTTGCTCCCATGCATCGTTTTTGGGTCCTAACTTGTGTTAGGAGAGAGAGAGAGAGTGTTCTGCGGAAGGAGAGGGAGAAGAAATTAAGGGAATTAATTTGACAAAATGGGGCTAAAAAGTTTACCGACAAAGCATTCTCCAAGATAAGGAGAGTCAATGTCGAACCATCTTTAGAGCCATCTTTGCTCCAAATCCGAACCCTAACCCTAACCACAACATTTTTGTTGTTGCTTCTAGCGAAGGCTCCATTGCTTCCTACTCAATTGCCTCGGCCTCCTATCTCACTTCGCACCACTCCACAACTCAACAATTTGTATTCAAATGTTTGTATCTTTGATTTGGAATTCCTTTCTTTTGTTTATATTGTCACATCATCGTCGGAGCTAAGATTTTTGCCGAAAAAATTCAACGTATTATTATTCTTAATTACGTTGATAGTTTCTATAGCTTCTAGTAATTTTCAAATTTGATATTATTTTCGGTTCAATGTTCATAGTTAATACTATTCTGGGTTATTTTTTCAAAATAAAATATCAATTAGACATGATTAGTGAAACAATAGAACACAACTTGAAAATGGCTAAACCTATTAAGAATTTTTTTAGTTAACTTAATTATTAAATTTTATGATATCAAGATAAAAAGTTCATATATGAGAATACAAAAAAAAAAAATCGTAAATTCAAGTTTAAGGGTTTTTGTGTTTGCAAAATTTTAGATTGAAAGGGTGATTTTGTGTTGCTTAAAACTGAAGCTCGTATTGCCGATTTGCCGTGGTGCGACTATTTCAAGATCCAATATCTTGTATCCCTCCGTCCCTTCGCTTGTTTTTCCGGTTCCAATTTCTCTATCTGCTCTTATATTCGATGATGCTGCCGGAGAGTCAAAGGAGGGGCTAGGTTTACGCTATTCGAACAACCATTGTTTCACTTTCTTGTTGAGGTTTCGAGGTATCATCACTTCTCTCGTCTTTTAACCGATAGAAATGGGTTCTTTCTGTTATGTCATTGATGAATTTTCAGCTTTGCTGCTTCTGATTCGTCTGCCATTCTGATTCTGCTTCACTGAAACTATTTCGTGTGATGTTGCATTTGTTTAGGGTTTTTGCTTGAAAAGTGAGATTTTTTGGAGGAAATTTGGATATTGTTGTTTGATTTATTCATTGAATAGTAATCGGATGCGTATTGTTAGTGTTTGCTGTGTGAATCTGACTGACTCTTGCTAAATTCCCGGTTGTTGCTAAGAATACATGTTTTTCTTTGTTAACAGATGGAGAATGTTATTTCAAATTGGATTGTTTCTGATTTGAGTCATGAGAAGCTTACAGATCAAAACTATGATGTGTGGAGCCGTAAGGTTCAGTTTCTTCTAGAAGACCAGGAGCTTCTAGAACCCATTAACCACAATATGGAACCACCACCCTCACCGGAGGATAATACTGATATGATACAGTATCAAAAGGAACTCGAGGGTTACAATGCCTGGAAAAAGAAATCCCGGGCGGCTCGGATGATCCTTTTGATTAGCATGCAGAGTGACCTAATGTTGAGGTTTGATTGCCATCAAACAGCTAAAGATGTATGGGATGCTGTCAAAGATTCCTTTGATAGGAGCCCCCTAGTGAGAATGCGACAATTGCAGTTGTGCTTTGCCAGTTATAAGATGAAAGCCAATCATACAATTTCAGAGCACATTGCAGCTATGTCTGACATGATTGACGAGTTAACTGCTGCTGGTTATGTGTTAACCGATGAGCAGCAGGTCCAAGCTATGATCAGGTCCATTCCTGATGATCAATCTTGGGATTTGATAAAACAGAAGATAATCTGTGATGTCAACATTCAAACCTTTGAAGATGTTTCTCGCTGCCTCATGCTTGAGGGAGAAAAACTTGATTTTAAGAAGCCTCTTATCGAGGCAGGTGAAGTGCGCCTTGAATGTTCACCAGACCTATTGATGACCGGTAGTGCTAAAAAGAGAACTAGGGCTCAGGTAAACCAAAGTGGATGCAATGACCATAAGAAAACAGAACCCTTTGTTGGTAAGACCAAGAAGTCCAAGAAGGAGAGGTTACTTTGTTTTTGCTGTCGAAGGAGTGGACATTTGGCTAAAGATTGTTCGATAACCTGCTACAACTGTCAACAACGTGGACATGGATACAAAGATTGTCCAGAGAGAGAGGTAAGTTGCGTGCAAGTAAATTTAGACGAAGTAATTGCTTTTTTTACATGTTATCTACCTCTTTGGATGGAATGTAAACTCAGTATTGCAATATTGATTGCATTATAAAATACGGAAAGTTAAAGCTAGCCTGCTTCAAAACATATTGCATTTTCTTAGTATCAAAGATGAACATGAGAAACAACAAGAATATGGATATGCTGCGTATGCATAAGAAACTAGACAAATTGATTTTGCTCCATCTAATTTCTGATCTTTTTCTAGTTGTTTGAAGCCTAATGTTTGTTTTTTTGATTTTGGGTAATCGGAAAGGTTCTGACTCCGACAAACGCCAAGGCAGCAAACATAAGTGAAGTATATATTGGATGGACGAAACCCGAGAAAGGCTGGGTTAAAGTGAACACAGATGGAGCGGTTCAAGAAAGCCAGGTGTTGGCGGCTTCAGGGGGAGTAATACGAGATGATAATGGATATTGGTTGACCGGATTTGTCCAGAATATGGACCCTTGTTCAATTCAGATGGCTAAGCTGTGGGGAGTCTTGCATGGACTTCAGTTAGCATGGGATAGAGGATTCCGTCGAGTTATAATCGAGATGGACTGCGAGAATTGTTGTGCTCTATTGGGTCAAGATGTTCTTCCTAATCACGCTCTTCATAACCTGTTACGTCAGTGTCAAGACTATTTGCGTAGAGACTGGACTGTCCAATACCGTCATGTTTACAGGGAAGCCAATAGGCTTGCCGGTTATGTTTGTTCCCTAGCCTTTACTTTTCCGGTTGGTTTTCATGCTTTGAACGAACCTCCAGCAGGCTCGGTCCCTTTTGTTTTCGATGACATGAAGGGCGTACTAACGCCCCCGTAATGTTTCCACATAACTCGATCTGTCGATTCCATAACGCTTGCACAGGATGTTGCCATCTAATCTTTCGACAAAAACTATTAGGGCTGTGCAAAATCGGGGCCGATTTATCCGGTCCGGTCTACGGTCCAGGTTTTTTTGAAAACCCAGGTTACGGTCCGGTCCGGTTTTGGACCGTATATAAACCGTAACCATGGTTGGACCGTAAACTATGAATATCCGATCCAGTCCGATCCAGGTCCGGTTTTGGACAGAAAACCCTCACCAAAATTGCACAATTTAGGTACAAATTGGTCCTGTCCGGTCTGAAATATTCAAAATTGCGCAATTTAGGTTCAACCTGGAACCGGACCGGACCGTATGCACAGACATAAAACTATGGCTGTTGTTTGGAAAGAAAAAAAATGCATAAACCATATATCCTTGAAACTAAAACTTATATATACACAAAAGATCAAATTACATGGTGCCAAGAATAGTAATTAAAATCCCATGTCCGACTAAAATTCCATTGAATCCAAGGGCAAATAATATACTTCAAATAAGATTAAGTATATATAAAAATACTCTGCTTAATTGGAAAATAATAATAAATAAAGAAAAAATTAGAACAAAATTAATCTAGGGCTCTTGTTTGAAGAGGATAGAGGGAACCAAATCCTGCAAGAGACCATAATCAGAAATCTGCTGCTGATTAGTAAGACTGTTAATGATGCTTTGTGGATTAGTAGCTGCATTATTATTGTTAATATAATTGAGATGGAACAAATCTTGATTATGGAGATTTGGGATTTGAAAGCTTGAAGATGGCTTGAACTGCAAGGAATGTGAAAAGATCCCTGCCACGTGGCCTCTCATGGTGGCCGGAACGGGGTGGTTGTGGTGGCCTTCGTAGGTTGTTATCACCGTCGACGGATCTTGAAACGACCTCTCAACGCGTTTCTTTACCGTGCATTTTTGTGTTGTGCATTTGTAGTAGCTCCTACAAAATTAATGGCGAGATTAATGCTTAGTTACATGCATAACCGGCTTGGATCGGGATTTTCATGAATGTCGGTTTTTTGTGACCAAATTCACCCCGAAAATGAGTTTACAAGAAACTATAGACCGGTTCGTAAATTCCAGTTGGTCCAAAATTACACGACCCTAATCAAACTATTAAAGAGTTCAACTTCTTTCGGATTAATAAAAAGACTAGTAAGTTGGGATATGGGTCTTTTACATTGCTAGGAGTGGAAATTTATTCTTAAATTAGGCCACCTACATCATTTGAAATTGAAATTTGTAAATAATTTTTTAAAATAAAAGTCTACTTGACTTTCATTTTTTCAAAAAAAATCTTATAGGCTTATTTTGGAAAAAAAATTGTACTCCCTCCAATCATAAATAAATGACGTTTCAGGATTATAGATTTGATCACAATTATTTGTCGTTTTAAGTTTTTTAGGCTAATAAATGAACAATAATTATAAGAAATGTTCTTGAAAATTGGTGTAAATGATTAATTTTATTTCTAAAATCTTTCTTATTGGTTTAAAAAAAGGTTGAATATTAAATAAGTGATAAGATTTAGAAAAACTTTACAAAATCTATTTTATTTAATGTTTTTCTTAAAAATTGTGTCAAAGGCTAAAATGACAGTTAATTATAATCAGAGGAGTATTTTTCAAATAAAAAGTTAAATGCAATTAAACAACATCTAAGAGTTCGTTTGATATACATGTCAAAATTAAATTAAAAGAAATAATTGATATAAAATGACAAATGAACCAATCTAATTCTTATAACATGACATATGATTAAACTCATAAGCTAGTAGGGTGAGATAAAATAATACACTTTTTTTAATAATTATAAATATCTTGTCAAATCATTAGACCAATTAAACATATAATCTAAAAAAAACTTAGGGCCCGTTTGGTTCCAACACCGGAAACGGAAATGGAATAAAAACGAATTTAGTCCATATATATATCCTTATTAATGAAATTTTATGAAATTATTCCTTGTGGTTTCATGCAAAATACACTTATTTTCCCACATTTTGTTTCCCTATAAGATATCAAAAATAATTAAATTGTACTCCAATTATTTCAAAGCACAATGAAGGATTGAAAATACTTTCATAAAAAAGGTACACATATAGACTAAATTCGTTTTCATTCTGTTTCCGATTCTGGAGTTAAAACCAAAAGTGCTCTTATAATAATCACGACTTCTAATACTTTTGCTACCAAGCATAAAAATCGATTTGAGTGATTTCGGATATGAATTATGATTCCATGAAAATCGTATCAAACTCGCCCCAAATCCATAGATCCGCCGTGATTAAATGTGTTTAATATAGAGTTAAGATGATTTACCTAGGATAGGGACTATTCTTGACAGCTTTTTGTCCATATTTTCTCCATCTATAACCATCTTCAAGATGATCAATCTCACTCTTTGTCATGAATGCAACTCTCGGCTCCTTTTCCTTCTTCTCTATTTTCTTCTTCATTTTACCCCTACAAACTTCACATAATTACTTTCACAAACCAACGTAAACTATAACCAACAACAACAAAAACTTACCCTTTGTTAGAATTGCAGTCTTCATTTTCAGACTCTTTGATCACCTTCAGCTTATCTCGCTTCTCGGATTCTTCGTCATTCGAAGAACAAGAGAAAGACGAGTTGGGTGTTTCTGGTGGATGAGTAATCTCATTGATGAGCTGATTCTGATCAGTAAAATCACTCAAGTTCATAAATGGAGAAGCATCCAAGAACCCTAGTTCTTGTTGCTGGTAATTTTCGTGAAAATAGTAACTGTTTGGTGAATCGTTAGTTGTAAATGGAAAATTATCTGGATCTTGATGATCTGGGTAAAGTTTTGGTGATAGTTCATCAGACATGGAAGCTGCACAAGTGAGAAAAGATGAAAGAGAGAAGATGAAAGAGAGAGAATGAGGTTTGACTAGCAATTTGAAAAGGATAAGAGATAGGAGGTCAATATGTATACATATATAGCTTCAAAGATTAGGCAAAATGCTTAATAAAAATATTATATTTATGTAAATATCTCCACTACTTGGCTTTATCTATTCTTAAATTTAATTCAAAAAGTTATGAATTACTCAATTACGTAGATTAATGGTTACGGTTGTGGGTGGTTTTATCAATTTCATCAACCGACTCGTACTACAAAACCGTCCACCTGGACAAACATTCACCCAAACTTCCCATCGCCTAAACCATAATGATAGTTGACCGTTAGACGAGGAACGACCAAAGAGCGGACTAGCCGAGAGAAGAGAATGGAACTTGGAGTGACGCCGGAAGGAGCAACTCGAGCGTGGTTGTGTAACCTATGTTAGACTTAGAGTTTCTCTTTTGTTGTGGCTTGAGCGTTGAATATCAATGTTGTTGCTTAATCTAAAATTTTTTTTGTTGTTTCTATAGGAACTTGCGTTAGAGTGTTAAACCTAGGGAATAGGGTTTATAAATTACAAAAATTAAAAAGTATACTTTATTTTATTCATAGTTTGGGTGAACCTCGGTGAAAGTTGGGTCGGATGGTGGGTGCTAATATTCTCACCTTAAACCGTAATCGAACCATCAACCGATCAACCATCACCCGCATTCCAACTACGTTTTATCTGATTTTCAACCATTCAATTGATTCAAATTTTCGGATAACCATCGGTTGTGGGTGAGATTGTCATCCCTTGGCCCTAAGAAAATCGTTGTAGGGTATCCGGTTTTGTTGGAGATAATAAGGTCTCACGCACATGCACATTAGGCCCAAATCCATCACATAAACCCGGCAAGGTTGACAATAGGAGGAGTAGTTCACCGACCTTATATACTAAACTCGGAGCGACGATACTTCGTTTTACACCTTCAGTGTTTTTTCTCAATAAAAAAACGTTTAATAACTCTATACATAGAAAAAAAATTACGCATACACTATAATATATCGTTATATAGCTTAATAATAATATTTCAATGAATAAATTTGACAAAAAATAGCATTAAATTAGAATAATGAAAACGGTAGATATGAAAGAAGCCCACCCTAGAAGAGTTTTGAAGAATTGGAACACCTTTTTTGTTAGAAAAAATTTAAGCTGCGGTCTTGTATTGGCATCCATCTCATACATTACGTCACTTAATTTGGTATAAATACAAATAATTTGGTTGATTATTATAATAAACTAAAGAATATTCAAGCATGCTTAATTTACCATTCATTTTTTAGATGACCCGGATCCGGACCCATGTAAAAGGTCAATCCACCGGGTTGGCAACTCGCCGGGTCACGGGTCAGACCCGGCGGGTCGGCAGGTTGGCCATTTATTTTAAAAACCCGATTTTTTTTTAAAAAAAAGTGAAAATGGATGACCCGGCGATCCACCGCCGCTGGATCCAATTTTTTTATTTACTAGAAAAAGTCTAGTAAAACAAATTGTTTCTTTATAATTTTTTGGTAGATTACTGAATTTACTTACAGAGAAAATATGATTAGAAATTACTCAACAAGATTAAAAATACTATGATTTTTTTTTAAAAATATACCCCAAAACTATTAAACAACAAACTTTAATATTATAATTATTATGAATCAATATCTAATTAAATTTTAATGTTTCTATAATCTTTAAATTAGCTGTTACCAAACACCACTTAACCTCTTAATCCTCCTAATATTATTTTTTGGGGATTTCCTATTTTGTATATGTAGTGACATCCCTCCAATTGTGTTGTGTTTATACAAAATAGAATATATTATTAATTAGCTACTCTAGATGGTTCAATTTTTCAACGAATTTATAGTCACTAGTAATTTAATGGTTACTAAAATTGCAGCTGCAGACAAAACCGACAATGTACGTACCATAGATCTTAAGGAGCATTTGTCAAAGCCCATTCTAAGCCAACTTATAAACTAACCAAATCATAAACTCTTTGGACAATAGGCAAATAATCTAGTTTTATAGGTTAAACTAGTCATGGGTTCGGTTTAGGGTAAACCGTCGAACCGACAGTTTTCAAACCGGTCCAAACCGCCGGTTTGATCAAACCGGATGTTTAGTTTTGCCGGTTTGGTCAAACCGACGGTTTAGGTTTAGGTTTAGGTTTAGGTTTGTCGAAATGACAAACCTAAACCGGCGGTTTGGTTAGTTTTTTATTTTTAAACCGGCGGTTAATCGCCGGTTTTGCCCGGTTTGCCTTTTTTAGTTACAAACTGTCCAAATCGCCTAACAAACCGACATGTTGAACCTAAACCGCCGATTTTGTTTTTCCCAATTTAGGTTTGACCTTGAACCGACGGTTTCTAAACCTAAACCGATGGTTTAGGTTTAGGACCCATCACCCATGTCTAGGTTCAACCGAGCCGACCAAACCCGAAATTTGGATTGTACGGCTCAATCTGCTGAACCGAACAACTATGACTGAAGGGCAAACCTAAACCGCCGGTTCCTAAACCTAAACCGACGGTTTAGGTTTAGGACCCATCACCAATGTCTAGGTTCAACCGAGCCGACCAAACCCGAAATTTGGATTGTACGGTTCAGTTCTGCTGAACCGGACAACTACTCAGTCATATAATCACAGTCATGAATAAAACCGAAATGGATCGTTTGAACCGACACCATGCATGCAAAATTGCAAACCAACTTTGATAAGATTTGTATTTTTGGAAAAAACACGTTAATGAGAAAAAAAAACTCATTTTTATGACTGAAAAACAACTACTTATTAATCGATTAAGGGTTTGACTTATGGAGTCAATTACCCAACAAAAAAAACATTTTTTAAAATTAATTTTCACATCGAAACCAGTCAAAGACGAGACTATCGGAAGAAAGAAGAGTGATCGAAATCATTATTCAAATTTAAAACTTAAGTGAAGAAAAAGACTGAGTCAAACTATTTCAATTAAGAAATGGTCAAACTAGGTTTATCTTAATTCCATATTATGCGCCGTGATTTGGGTTTCCTCCCACGCATAAACAAACAAAATCCGACGTTGACATGTTTTTTTTTGGTTTATTGTAAGTCTTAAGAAAATATGTTAAATTTTTAATTAAAGGAAAATTCTATCAAGAAATAAATCGAATTAAAAATAAATAAAGTTTAATAGTTAAATATGTGGTCAAAATTTTGCAAAGAAAGTTGGTAAGCTAACATGAAAGCGACTAATTTAATAGTTAAATAAGTTAAATGCCTCTTTTTACTGTAACAATTTATACTTCTTAATCGACCAAAATAAACTAAAAATTAAAATTTATACTTCAAAAAGTAAAATGAACATTTACTTGTTTAAAAATACATATATTTATCCAAGTTTCAAAAATTCAAAATAAAATTTAAATACCAAACTCAGGTTTTTTTTGGATATATATAACATTATAACACTTGTTTTATCTATAATATATTTTTTCAAAAATTTATGTTTGATTGTTTGCATCAATATGTAATATTGCAGGCATTCACTCTAAACATCAGTTACATATTTTTACCAATATCACATAGCATTATTTTTAAGGCCAATATTGTACAATATATGATTAATATTTATATAGTATTGCTCAAGGCCCATTTGATCAATCACTTCAAAGATTGATTAACATGGAAAAACAGTTTATAGTATAATTCTGAGAGCATTTCTTTACTAAGTATTCATACTCTTAAGAAATTTGAGTGTTTCTTTCTCTTATACAGCTTCAGCTTCTTCCTCTACTCTTAACAGATAAACGAAAGTTCATCAAATGTGTACCAAAAAGGCTATCTTACGTGATTGAGCACTTCTAAAAGCTCATCATCTGAATCCTCCTCGATGTTGTTTGTATGTACAGAGTTGGAGCGTGTGTGAATCTGGATCATAGTGATTTACCAGAGTTATGACTGTGCATTAGATCTGTCAAAGTAATCTTTCCACAGTTTCCTGTATCAAGCTGATCAAACTTCCGGCAGATCTGTTGTACGTCTTTGTCGGATACCTTCCCCATTTCCTTGAGTTTGTATATGACATATTCTGACTTGCTGAATCATGAACAAAATGAAATCAATTTCTTCAGCAAATATATATCACATATTCACATCAATAACAAAGGGCTTGTTCGGTTCAGGTTTTAGTTTTCAGTTTTTTACAAAACTAGAAAAATCATGATTTGAAGGTGAGGATGTGACTATTTTGATAATAGTAGGAAAACAATAACACTTCAAAACTAAATATCAAAACTCACAGTGATATACTAAACGAGCCCTAAATGTTCAAGCTATAAAAGAAAGGGTTGGTTTAAATTTTCTCTAGTACAAGCAAGGGCTTCACAACATAACCATCCAAAGAAGGCTAGAATTAAGCCAAGATAAGCTTGATCCACAAATACCAAGCACAAAAATAATCGTGCACGAATCAATGAGAATTATCAGGCCTCAGATTCCTAAACAACTATCTACCATCTGACAGAACACCCCAAACCCAGAATTTGAACCCTTAAGTTGCATCTAAGATTACATTTTATATCAACAAACCGGATCCGAAATTTGAAACTATTTTATTTACTATAAAACAGGTCAACCGGGTGGTGGAATCTAATCATCCCACTCATATGAGAGTAATGAGACACATACCATATATAGTTATTCATTTCATTCCAATCGCATAAGCTATTCTGTCCTATTTTCCCCCCTTCTTCAGAGGCGTAGCATGAAATACTCCGTTTAGCATCCATAAAAGTTCCCATGAAACAAGCAAATAAATGATTAAGTGCAAATGTGCAATAAATAGGAAATAGGGGTAGTTTTTGGTGCAGAATCAGCAGAAAGAGAATTGCAGCCTAAATCTTGACCCCAGAAAAGTTTAAATCCAACAGAGAAATAGTCATAGCTACAGAAAATGCAGCACTCAAAGAAGTTAAGTCCAGGGGTAGTTTTGGTGCACTCCATGAAGTATACGAGATTAATAGTGAACTAAAAGAGTTGCTCTTAAGAATAACCTATGACCTGAATCATCTTATTCTTCAAACAGGATGATTAACGCGCTCAAAAATAAAGAATTATTGTCAAGACCCAAGAGGCGACTGAAAAATAGACCTTTCTGAAACATTTCATTGCTTTGCTTGTCATGCATTCAGCAAAGAAAACAAATTATCTCCAGCATACTTACAAAGCCAGTTAGGAACAATCAACGACACACCCAAGTGAACAATACAAAATATCATAAGACCAAACGTCCAAAGATTTATCCTTCAATAGCACAATGGTTATTGCTAAATACACAAAATTAAGATTTATCTCCACTCAAACTTGTTCATATGAACTTAATAAGTTAAAACGTATCACCAAAGTCTATCTCTGTCAGCAGACAAGATGAAGACTGGAGGAGAATAAGTCCAATAACAAATGTATTCAGATTTGTTTGTCCTATTTATTAGCCTATGACAAAAGAACGGTATCACCAACTTTTTTGTCACTGAAACAATAACTACCTAATTTCAGATCAACAGTTTGCAGGCAGATTGCCTAATTGTAGGTGAGATAGATCATTTCAGAGCATGGCAGACTAAACTACAGGTTTGGCAGTACACTAAGCATCTATGAAAGCAAAAAAAATTCTTATGCTGCCACTATTCATTACAAGTAAAATTTCAAAGAATGTAGCAATTCATAGACGTGAATCAGCATCAAACATCAAATGCATACCTCACAAAGCCATTATTGTCAATATCTGCAGCCAGAAACTGAGCTACAGTCAATTCTTGACCGAGCACGAATTTGGCTACCCTCCTGTGCCTCTTATCCACCCTCGCCTCAGCCAAGTAAAGAAACGCCCTGGCAACAGCAAGCGTAGACACAAGCAGCCATATTGAAGCGAACAGACGACCTTGCATGGTCTTGAACGCCTGATCACCATACCCTACGGTAGTGACCGACATAACTGAGAGATAAAAGGCATCAATCCACCCAAGATGCTCAACAAAATGCAACACACCAACCCCAACTCCAATGCAAATAACAACAACCCCTAGAGCCAATCCAACCTTCATCCTAATCCTCATCCTCCCCTTCTTCACGTCTACAATCATTGATCTCATATCCTTCCCAGCTTTGACCGTCCTAAGAAGATAACTCTCTTGCAAATCCAAAACATAGCAAACCATCCCACTAAGCAAGATATCAATAAACCCAAACCCAACCAGCACAAACAATATCGAGAACAGCTTAGTGGCAGTTGTTTTGGGGGTTATATCCCCATAACCAATCGTACACATGGTCACAATGCAAAAATACAAAGCATCGACAACTGGATGGGTCTCGGATGCGGCAAACTGATGACGATTAAACCAATAAATCACTACACCTAGGGCAAGATACATAATCAATAGCAAAACAGCCTGTTTGACAATCGATTGAGAGTTGAATTCATTAGGCCTGGTACCACTAGTCACCTTCGGATACTGCAAATCGTCAATCACCGGCATGGCAGGAGCAGTCTTGGAGCGGTGTAGATTCAACCTCGGCGGCGGCGGCGGCGCCGATAAATGTTGCGTCTGTTGCGGGTCATAGGTGGCGGAAGAGGATGAATTGGGATCAGAAGAGGCGCGAGGCGAAGAGAAAGAGTGATGGGAGTTAATGGCATCGAAGAGAGAAGGAGAAGGCTGATCTTCCCCATAAAGAGAAGGGCCAAAGATAAGATATTCTTTGAGAGAAGACGGGGTGAATACGTGGGATACTTCTTCATTTTCAGGGAGAGATGAAAGGAGCAGAGGAGGAGGCGGTGGAGGCGGTGGTGGTTGTGACTGTGTTCTAGGGTTCAGTAATGGCAAAAGTGGTTCATTTTCCATGATTGCAAGACCTTAAACTTGCGGAATTCAAAAACGGCGGTTCTCGGCCGGAAAGCCGCTAACGGGAAGCCGGAAAATTGAAAAGGTTAAAGAAACATGAGAATATTTTGAGAGAGAAAGGTAGAAGATGGAGACTGTGAACGGAGAAATGGGGTTTGTAGGGGTTTGTTTGCAAGGGAAGATAAATCACCCACAAGTTGGACAGGACAAGAAGGAAGTTGGATGATTGGAGTTGGAATTGAGATGACGATACAGAGGAGTTTGTATTTTTCTTCCTATTTTTCCAGAGAGATTTTCAGTGAAATTTGGAAAGCTAATCAGCCAACGCAATGGGCCAATGACAACGTAGACCGTACGTGGACATTTACCCGTCAACCCGAGTCTCGCCTTAACACGGCCCGGCCCGTCAAAGTTGAAGGCGGCTAAGAAACTAACCTTTTGATTTTCAATGGCCCGGAAACGAATCGATCCGACCCGATCCATGATTGGCAATTCGGCATATTGGATATCCGCATTTGACGTCCGGTTAACTTATTGACGGATAGATGGAGTAGGTAAACATTTATAGGATCAAACAAATTTATCCATGTTATCGGATTAATTGGATGTTCGAGTCATATGACATTTAATAACATAAACCAACTAAATTTGTATAGTGTTATTGAAATAAAACTCTTCTAAATTTAAACAATACTCCGTATAGATTATCTAAATGACTCATTTTCTTTATACATAAAAAAGTATATATTTTTGAGTGGGTATCCGAAAAGGGAAATGGGTTTCATTTTCGGTTTGATTATCCAAAACAAAAACTTAGTTTGAGCCTAAGGGTGTGTTTGGTAGGAGATGGAGGTTATTTTGAAGATTAATTTAGATGAAATTTAAAAAGGGTTAGATTTTATGTGAGATTTATTAAGAATTATTTAATGTAAAATAATCTTACATCAAGTTGGTTGGATATGATCTTCTTTATAATTTCCATCTTCATTCAAACACTTACATAAATTAATCTTCTAAAATTTAATCTAAATTAATCTCTTTTAATCCTCAACCAAACACAACCTAAGTGGATTCCATTTTTTGTTTGTTCTTACAATAGTTTCTTCCTAAATTTATTGTCCTTTTTATATCAGAAGATAGACCTCAACTATATTGGCTCAAGATCAACCATGAGAATTCGGTTCTCTATAATATAGTTTTAATTTCAATATTTTACCACTTTCTTTACACCAATATCCTTCTTTCTTTCTTTTTTCGTCTCTTAGATCGGACTTGTGCCTTGTATTCTATTTTTTGCTACTTTCTTTTGTCATTTGATCTTGTAAAAACATGACAGTTCAGTCTATCACAAAAGGTACATTCGGCGTGATACTCCGATTATTTCGAGAGATTATTATTTCAATAATCTCTCAAAATAATCCCCTAAAATAATCTGAGTTCAATCCTCCGATAATTTCGTAAATTATGCTTGTCAAACGCACCCTAAATAATCTCTCGATTCACCAAGATTCCGATAGATCCTTTCGTTCACGTGGTTACATATAAAATAATCCCAAATTTGCGACCGACAAGAATTATCTCATAACAATTATATGCAATAATGATTCACATTCTCACCACTACTGTGTCTCTGTACTAGATCTCAAACATCCTCCAATTTGCAGAAAAAAACACACTTTCCAGTACTGCACACTGAAACAGAGAGCCAAAGAACCACACAAATGGCGATGGGATTCACAATGGGGTTGAATCTCATGCTCCTGGTAGCTATGGTAGCTGCCAATATCCTCTCTCTTTACCACCTCACCTCCACCATTCAATCCCAATCCCCCACCACCTCCGTCACCCTCGACAACCACCATACTCCTATCCCGGAGCACCTCGTTCGCCAGCTACAAACTATCAGAGCCACCATCAACCACCTCACTCGCCTCCAACAGCAGCAACAACCTCCTCCTACCAAGAAATCCGCTGAATCCGCCGCCATTTTTGCCGTTGCTCCACCTGATCTCCTTCTCTACTCTCACCTCTCTCCAATTGCTTCCTCCTGCCATGACTACCCTGACCTTCTTCATCAATACATGACTTACTCACCGTTTTCTCTTTGTCCGCCGGATTCTTTGCTAGCTGAATCTCTAATTCTCCGTGGCTGTCATCCTCTCCCTCGCCGGAGATGCTTTTCAGCTACATCTCCTCAGCCATTACTGTCCCTTTCGTCAAATCCCTTCCCGTCTTCTCTCCCTGATCCCAATGTTAATTGGAGATCCTCTTGCAAGAGTTTCAAATGCCTAAACCCTAATCTCGGTTTTGACATGGCGATCGAATCAAAAAGGTTCATGTCTTACACGTCGGAGCTCGATCTCACCGTCTCTCAATTAATTACCGTATCACAGACCACAAATTCGCCGATCCGGCTGGGAATCGACATCGGAGGAGGCACGGGGACGTTTGCTGCTAGAATGAAGGAACGAAACGTGACGATTTTAACTACGACAATGGACCTCGGAGCACCATATAACGAGGCAGCAGCGCTAAGGGGACTTGTGCCACTCCATGCGCCGTTACAGCAGCGACTGCCGGTGTTTGATGCAACCATTGATCTGGTCCGGTGTGGACGTGCTGTAAATAGATGGATTCCGTTGCCGGCGATGGAGTTTTTGCTGTTTGATGTAGATAGAATTTTGAGGGATGGAGGTTTCTTGTGGATTGATCATTTCTTTAGCAAAGGAGTGGATTTGGACAAGGTTTACAAGCCATTGATTAAGAAATTGGGGTACAAGACAATCAAATGGGCCACCGGGAATAAGACGGATTCCAGTGGGGCGAAGATCGGGGAGGTTTTCTTGACAGCTCTGTTGCAGAAACCCAAATTGTGATGAACGTGTCAATTGTGGCGCTTCTTACTGTTTCAGCTCTTCCGGTAATTGAACTAGAATATCATTAATCTCGAGATTTACATTGAATTGCTAAATGCCGTGATATTGATATGTGCAGCAAATCTTTGATTCTTCAGATTTCAAGCTTGCCATATGCTGGAATGGTTAATCGATGGCAACTTAAAGCAGCAATCAGTTGAGCATTCAGGCTCCATTAAAAATTGAAGATGATCCATGGATTCTGACAGTAAGTGATAGGTGAAAATTTGCAAACTTGGTATATGGAATTAGTGAATTTTGCATAGGATAAGTATTTATAATTCATACAAATTTTGTTTGCATTAGGCCAAATGGGTCGAAAGGAAAACTCAGAAGGCAGCTTTCCTTGTAATTTTTGTGTGATGTGTATCGTTAAGCTTTTTGATTATGAAATGAGGATAGCTTTGAATTCAAGGTAAGCTGTGAGTCTGTGACATTGCCAAGCCCCAAGAATATACTCTGTGATGGATCAATGTGGTGGTCCTCTTTCTGGTAATTCTGCGCTGAGCTGAACATATGCATTTGAGTATTTGACAATGTAGTGGTCGGGCCCTACAGATGATACCGGTTCAAGAGACGTGAAATTTACGGTCTGATCCTGAATTATGCCGTTTATGATCCGGTCTCTACGATCCAGCTTGATACTCTAATTGGATCATGAATTGGGTTGGACCGTATTCTTAAATTATGCATATTTGAAATAAAAACAAAACCTAAAACAAATTATACATTCATATACATTAGGAAATAGAATTTGTTTAACCAAACCAAATTTCAAGCTTTGAATTTGATCACCTGGCTAGTTTAACGTTCAATTAGAAGCATAGAGGATACCAAATTACCAATCATCTTGAAATTTTAGTTGACATAATTAGAGAACGTGCCTACAAAACCGAGCTGCGACACTTGAGAGTGTGTTTTGGCCGAAGAAATTAGTGACAAGATGATATATAGATTGTCTAACTGATCTAAATTTTGGCAGAATAGTTGGGGGCAATTTCTACCTTGTTTACGAAATTAGGGTGAAAACGTTGCACTAGCACAAAGTTGGGGGCAATGTCCTGCAATTGAACAAAATATTCCCCATATGTCATTTTTCTTTTTGGCGACTTGTGTAATGCTAAGTGCTAACATTGTCCTGCACTTGAACAATGCATATGCCTAGGTAACATACCAGGAAAGTATGATAGCGACATTATTTTACATCAGTCTGCAAACAAAATAGATTGGAATTCTTACGAGCCAGAAGGTAAATAAAGATTTATGACCCTGAAAGGCGTTATTTTCTGACTTACCCTCTAAGACACTGTTATGTCAAGATATATTTCCCCAGATGCAGCCATGTAACAACGTTGGAGTGTTTCAACTTGCTGCTTTGCGCCTCAGAAGGTGAGCAATATCAAGTGCATTGATCTTTGAAGCAAGTATAAAGTCATTTTCGGTTAGCCCACCTACAGACATCAGTGCATATCATAATTAAATTATCATAGAAAGTGTGAAGAGCAATATATAATATTAAGCAAACAATATCAACAGGGTGGGCTTTCAATCTAAACAAACCAATTTGAGCTTCTCAATTTGCCACTAAAATTCCAATATATGATGTTTTAGTAGAGCTTTCCAAGTATAATAGTATTAAATCTCTCAAAAGGCCCTTATTTCCTGTATGGTAGCTATGTGAGTAAAATAGAACAAACGACCAACTGAAAGGATCTTCACTTTCATCGACTTCTAGCTATGTGAGTAAAATAGAGCTTTCCAAGTAAAATAGAAACAAATGACCAAATCCACAACTTGGTCAGAAACCTCCGAAATTCAACATAAATTGTAATACATTGCAAAGAAGTATGACCAGCTCTCGTGGCTCTCTACAAGTGTGTCCAGATCAGGGAAGTGATCCTCCGAAAGAGAAAAATGAAAATAACCAAATAAAAAGATGACTCAATTCCTGACTTTTCCCCCTATTAATTAGGATGAAGATGATCATGGTAAGCTCAATGAATAATAGCTTCAGGTAAGAAGAGCTGTTAACAGGAGGGAGAAAAAAACTCTCTAACACTAATAAGTAAAGCTGGAATTGATTGGTTAATGACATCACTCACCTACTGCATGCGTCCATATCTGAATAGTCACATTATTCCAACCAGTTAAATGAAGATCAGGATGATGAGCTGTTGCAAACAAGGTTAAAAAAAAACAATATTAAATAGCAGCAATAACCTCTTCTTTTGTCAATATACTTCATGAAAGCATTAAAAATGATGTTCAGACTCAAATCTGCCCATCTGGGTAAGTTAGAAGTCGATGAAAGAGATTCATTAAGTTGAGTCTTGTGGTGCACTGGCACTAAAGACGATAAATATCTTAAAAAGAAGAAACAAGAGAAACAAACCTTCAGCTTCTGCAAGATTTGCTACAGCCTGAAAGAATTCTAGGCCTTTGGTGAAATTCTTCACTTTCCATGTTTGGTTTAGTTTCAGTTTACCCTCTTCATTGACCAGATTCCAGCCCGGAACCTAGATACAGAATACAGAAAAGACCATGACTAAGTAATTCAATCATATCCTCCCTTGTCAGTTTAACATATACTCACGGCCCTAATTAACGTACTCTTAGAGATTATCATTTTATGTGTAAACAGTATGGCTAAAATTTTCCTTTCTTTACTTAAATAAACAGAAAGATCTATGAAAAGTAAGGAGACGTACACCTTCAATTAAATATAGCACTTCTAATTGGTGCAGGCATAAATAGAAGCACAATCAAACTTGATCCTAGCACACACACACCTACAACACAGATATACTAAAAACAGAAGTGGATGCACCAATCTGCAGACAGACAAAAGGTCTGACACATAGGGACATAAGTAAAAGGAAGAAAAAACATTAATAAATTTTGATAGAACAAACAGTAACTCACCTTGCGAAGTAAATCATTGGCCAATTCTTCGTTCATCGATCGCAAATCCTTTGTATTGCATGGAACACATTTCTTTGCTGCCAGATCTAAACAAAAGAACAAATTTTCATAAGATAATCCAGAATTAATTGCGGACTCTTTTTTCTTTGGAAAGGAACTACTTAGTCAAAACTGATGTAAATGTAATGATACAGAATTACTACCTGTTCAGCTCTACATCTAATTATAAATCTAGAGATTATTTCCTCAATTCTAGTTTTCTTTCCAGTTTTGAGCTAGGGAGATGATGAGAAATGTAAGATGATAGAACTAAAACCTTCACAAATTTTATTATTTTGCTGCATTTTTAGTATTTAGTTTTTTTCTTCAATTGAAGTGAGCCTTTTAGATAATGAGAAAATATTAATATCTTCAAAGTAGAAGATAACTAGTATTTATAATGTTGGTTTTGTTTATAATTCACCTTGTAATGTAAATCCTTATACAAAAGGCAGTGTACTTTCCTTAGTTTTAATAAGCTAAGCCTGTATCGATTACTGTTGGCAGCAGAAACTGCTCATTATTAACAATTACAGCATGCAGTGACAAAACTTTCTTCCAAATAAATTTGGACATTTCCAAATTTCTGTTTAAAAAACTCATCATATTTTGAAACCATTTCAAGGAGTATACAACCACTTGATTCAACTTTACAAAGCCAAATGTTAAGATCACGCACCTGAGAAAGAACAGAAGGTTCTAAATGCATTTCTATATTTTGACATTTCCACATGGTTTTGCAATTTCTCAGATACCAATGTACTTGAGCTGTAGGTGAACAAGAGTACATTCTCATTTTGTGGATGAAGGATGTCCCTCAAAGAAGGCTTTAATTTAAGTAAACTAAGAAAACACTACCCTACTTTTGATTATCAGCTAATACATCCACCATATAGCTGCTACTGAATTACATTAGTATTCATCTCCTTATTTCTTACAAAAATCATGAACACGAATGACATAGAGAAGTGGCAGCACATGAAGCATGAAATGAAATGGAAAATCAAGAACTAGGCAATTATATGGTCAGTAAAACACTAGAAGAACCTAATTCCATCTCCAATTTATCCAATTCAACATACAACAGATCTCATGGAAAAAAAATGTACCAAGTTTTAGAACCATACTTCAATCATGAAAACTGATCAAATAAGACGGCATTCGATACAATTTTAATCGATCCAACTTCCCATCTACAAAATCAGGAAAAGTTTAAAGGGACAATTTTAATCGATCCAACTCCGCAGATTGATATCAATCAATAAATGAGAATCCCGAAGAGTAAACTGAAATCAAGCGGAAGTTTAATAGCAAAAGCACAATCGAACAAGGGGGTAAAAAGGAATACCATCCATTAGCGACGCACAAGAGACCTCCAAGCCTAATCAGTGGCTTCGATTGGGGCTGAAAAGAAGTGGAATACAATTGTTCAGGTGACGATGATAATCTCGATATAGTGAGGATATATATAGAGAGAGAGAAGCGTACGTGAGAGGAACAGAGGACGCGAAAGGGATTCACGCGGAGCATATTTTGCTTGCGTAGTTATTCTCCAACAGTCCAACTGAGACAAATAACGTTGAAGGCCGAAGATGGACAGACGGTGGAAGAACCCTTCGCCGCTTGGATCCACAATGCTCGTAACTTAAAAAGCATTTTTTATGGTGAAAAAAATAATTAAAAAAAAATCGAAGTACACTGTTAATTATAAAAAAAAATATACACATATGTATGGACTGTTTCAAACTAAATAATCACATTGTAAGAAAATGTGCAAGAAAATATGTATTACAGAAGTCGGAAAATTTTATGTTTGTCAAAAAAAGGTCGTGATCGCGGGGTTGTAAGGTGATTTTGTGTTTTTGGAGATGTCTTGATTCATATCCGATCTGAAAGTATCCAAATGATCAGCCATTTTGCACTAGATCAAATAGGATATTCGAGCTTCAGTATTAATCTTATAAAATAAATAATTTTTATCAATTATATTGGTTTCCGATCCGTATCCGACTAGAGTAGTTGTTCCAATCCGTATCCAATCAGGGTAGTTGTTGCATATATTAGCTGGATATATCATGTCATTTTACAAAACCTCGATCCATATCTGATGCGGTAATTCGAGAGAGAAATCCGAATCAAATCAAATGATCCCTGGGAAAGAGTTTCTAGAAACTTCTATGATCGCGAACAGGCTAGAAAACAAACCTAGAATCTTCCCACAGCATGATCACTGGAATACCAGAAATTCACCGTTAAGCGGGAAACGACCTCCGGCTGAACGAGGCAGTGCACGGGAAACAGCTTGGCGCACCTGAGCGTGAGTCTCAGCCTCATGCTGGAACATCTTCACTAACTCGTCAAGCTCCAGCTTCCTTACCTCGACCTCCTCTTCTGATATGGGTTGCTTTAACCCAAGGTAAACTAATCCCACTCCAATCAGAATCATCCCCAACAAGAACAACAAGCCAGAAAATAGACCAAAAGCATAGGGTGTGTTGTCAGCACCAGGAATTCCATCAACATTGATCCCAAAGAGTCCTGTTATAATGGATAATATGAGTCCACACCCACCAAAGACACCAAGGTTGTGTGAAACTCGTAAGCTTTTATCCTGAAATTATAAGTGTAAAAATCATCATATATACAGAATTAGAGATATAAAAAATGTAATATCAATACAAATCCTGGGTGTCATTGTGTTACCCTCACTGTACATTCAAGTGGTGATGATTAAAAAAAATTAACTATTATACATATACTAAAAATTCACAACTCTTACATATCTATAAACTGTTAGGATGAAAATTCATCTTTTAAAAATATAAGAAGGTTTCAAACCGGACATGATTTTAATTATGTCTTAAATGATTTTCACCCTAAACATGCAAGTGTATTCATCTACAATATAGATATAAAAAAAAATATCGTCAATTTATTGGCTAAATGTGACACCAATGGTGTTGTCGAAGGTAACAGTGATGTGTGACAGAGGATTTGCATTAGTGTAAAAATGCACAACCTCACAAATATGTGCATATTTTGTACTAACAAAATGCAGATTACAAGGACAAAAATGCATACCTTATAAAATATGCATTTTTGTCATTTTGAAAATGTACAGTTTTATATATATGTCTGTGCCCATATAGGTTGCTTTTTTTCACAATAAG
Organism: Fagopyrum esculentum; assembly: GCA_033239045.1. Taxonomy (NCBI): domain Eukaryota; kingdom Viridiplantae; phylum Streptophyta; class Magnoliopsida; order Caryophyllales; family Polygonaceae; genus Fagopyrum; species Fagopyrum esculentum. The sequence goes on along the minus strand of BSUD01000008.1, from coordinate 138,527,228 downwards.
AGCGCTCATCAATGGAACCCTTCTCTACAAAATCATACAGAATAGAGATTTGAGTTGCGTTAGTGAATATGATCACCGTTTTTCTAACCAATGCTCTAAGGGCATAAGTTAAGACGCCGTATTTAGAAAGTTTTTTTCTAGATTTACCAATTCAGCTTTAACTTTTTTTCTTCTTCTAGGCTTTATCCAACTTATTATTAGAGTTTTCTATCCAAATCAAGGTTATTAGCATGTCCCAAGGGCATAGATTAGGAAACCGATATGATCATACCTGAAGTCAAGCACGAATGTTGCTCTGCATAACATTTAGAATGGAGGATAGATTGTGGGCAGATGTAAGAAAAACAGGTATAGTAATACCTGAAGCCAAGCACGGACGGTACTTTGCATAACATCTTGAATAGTGAATAGGCGATCACGTACTGCTTCTTGCTCTCCAATCATTTCCCTTGTGCTCTTTCTTATTCCTTCCAGCAAATTTTTGGCTGTAGACCCCCTAAGTTGCTGGAGAAGCTCAAACAGGATTTCCTCCCTTGCATGTAGAGACCATTTCACTCTAATAACCTGTCATAGAACCACAGCAGATGTTGATGAATAACAGACTGAAGGAACTTGCAATAACAATGCAATGAGTCAATGGTGCATGCTTTGATGAATAAAATAACTCCATATCATTTCACGTATGGAGGATAAGTACTTTTCAGCAGTTTCACTAGCTACATGGTAATCACCAAATAAATACATTATTACAAGAAGTTGATGCAGAACAGTATGTATAGCAGGGAATATCGATGATTCATATGCAGCATGTTAAGTGTCTATAGCAACCATTTTTAAAAAGTGAGTTTCATTTGAAAACAGTTTTTGTCCCTTAACACTATTTACTGTTTAGGCCAACGGGTCCACAATGAAAATTAGTTTAAAAATGCTCTGCCTAATACACCCTAACTGAAAAAAATAATAAATTGCATGTCTAGCTTTAGCATCAAATTAATTGTCACTTTTTAGTCAGACTGATGGTTGATGCAGACATAAATACATGGCAATAAACGCATGGCTGACAGTAGACTAGCAGTGTATTGCTTTAGCAGAATTGTATTCTTCATCAGCAAAAGTGCTTAAATACCTGTCTTGACAATTTTCTGATTTCCTGGTTCAAAATTACAGCAAAAAGTTGCAGATCTTCATGATTTCTCCTATTAATATTCACAAAGAAAAATTTTAAGTGATAAGGTGAATGATAGCATGTGATAATCTGACAGGAAAGGAATACTGTCAGTTAGAATACCTGTTGACAAACTTCAGTTCAACTTCATCTGCAACTCCAAATATAGATTTCCGAAACAATCTAATTAAGGAAAAGCAAATAGAATTACATCTCATCTGGCAATGTTCAAAGAAAGCATGGCATCAACATAAAATCTGAAGGCCAATTCAAGAAAAGTTCTATGCAGCTCCAATACTATATACTGCTGAAAAGATATAAGGACCTAAGAAAATTACCGGTCATCCCATCGCGCAAGGCGGCAAGCCAGATGTGCAATTACTTCGTGAATTGTTCTAGGAGCATTATAACCTCCAGCAATCAAAAGTTCCTAGAAATATAAAGAATACCCAGAATATAATACATTTTCACAATGAAGCATTCAAAAGCAATTGTCTCTTAAATGAGCCCAAACCTGGACTTCTGTCAGACCCAAGACATTTATGCTAGATGCAGATCCTTTCACATGCATTACGGTGATTAAGAAGTTCTGTGCTTGCCAAGAGCGTAGAACAATAGGAATGTCACCCTCGTCATTTGATGGATCTCCAGCTGATTGCCCCAACAGCTCAAATAATAACCCTCCTGCAACTCTCACTGGAACCTGGCAAGAAATGAGGCAGACTTAGTGATCAATGTGAGAAAATAAACAAGAACCTATATTTTGTTTTGGTAAGAACACCAAGAACTTATGTGCACTCAATGAAGGAAGATTGAATACCAAGAAATGAGAATGAGATAAGCTGTTTCCTATAAATTCCTTTAGTGAAATCAGATTTATCAGCTTATCTTAGAGCCAAGAAAATCATCATCAGAACTTCATAGTGATATTTCAAAGCCATTGAAACAAGATTATTTCTGGGTTGCATAACGGTGTTAGAAGAATATCGGTATAGAGAATATAAGAAGATCATGCTAGCAATACAAAATAATGGCACAAAATTGCAAATTCAGAGTAGATCATGTTGACACTGTGCAATGACGCCATAAAATCGCAATCTTATTAGAGCCTTTGTAGAGTTCTATGTAAAAAGTGTTCCAAGAAGATGCCGTCCAACATTTTATATCATATTTCTTGGTTATCCTAATTCTGCCACCAGTAATTCTTTTTCTAATAGCATCTAAAACTTCATTTACAATGTAACAAATTTAATTAAAACAAAGGCTTACATACAAATGTCTAATTTTGAAATTGAGAAGGGTACCCTATCAAGTATTTTTGAAGTACAATACCACTTTCTTCCTGATTATAATAAATGAAAAATAGCATGAAAATCAGTATGCTCTTATGTAGCATAACAAATTCACATGCAAAATTGATGGATGGAAGTTCAATGAATTAGCAGATCAACCGCTAAACAAGCACTACCTCATAGAAAAGGTACTTCATCCGTTCGCTAATCAGGCGACTTTCATCTCTCAATGCAATGCTAATGGCAGGCTTTAACCACTGGGCACTAGTAAGCCATGAAACAATGTGTGGTTTACTTGCATCAAGATGGCACCACCATACAGGACCAGCAGGTCTCTCCCAATAAGGAGCTGCTAATTCTGCAACAGTAACATCATCCTCTTCCTCGACAAATTCAAGTTGCTGAGACCAGTCAGCATCAACCTGAATTGTTTTGGCAAGTTCTGAAATTCTCTCCCAACCAATGGGGACCCAACGACTATCAGGAAACTGATCAGATTGATTCACGCGCCTACAAAAATGATTGTTCATTGGTATATCCTGATCAAGCTCCATATCCATAAGTGATGGAGATTCTTTACTGTAATTGCCATTTTCAACAGAAGTGTCTGCTGCTCTTTGCATAAATTGCCCATCTATTGGCAAGGGCTGAAACTTTGAAGAAGGTTTTGATTTGTAAACTTTCCGACGACCTCTTATATATTCAAATGCACAAATAAGTCCATTTGTCCAAAGATCCATCCCTGGCATGGCATCTCTATGAGAATTGTTCCTATTACTTTCCTGCTTTTTTATTTCATTGCCCTTGGAGGTGGAACGGTCATCACTCCCAAAACTCATGGTGTTCCTCATAGATGATTAATTTTAAAATAACAAAAACTCATCAGTCTATCCAGCATCCCGTATATGAGAAGACCATATATATTCTTTCTTCCAAACCACTTAAAAACAGCAAATCACTTCTTCATATAGCACTGCTCCTTCAAAACAATTAACCATAGTCAATAGTTGGTGAATTGAATAATATAAAGAATTCTGAACCGAAAACAAGTATACTTCCTTTCTCAACTGAAACGGCCAATCTATGTAAATATGTGCACAGTAATACATTATACATTTTTTCCATTTTAAGTTTATGGCCAATTAACTCTTGGCAAGATTGCGCATGTATGAGAATTCAACCTTGCATCTAAACTAGAGCAAATAAAAACAGTAAACAAAATCAACCAGAGATTAAATACATTACGTATTGGACTTTGAAATGTTTTAGCTACAGTATACACTTATAAGCACTCAAAACATCAGATATGAGTTCATTATTGGGATAGCAGCATAAATAGAAAAGGCAAATCACCTCAGGTAGTAAGTATGATCAGCAAAAGCTATCGAAATAACTAAGCAGCCATAATTCATCAAGGAAAACTATAGAAGAAGTGCATCACCAATTCGGCATCCAAAATTCAAGAACTCGACACCGCGGAACAAAAACGCTACCGCAATGCGGAATTCGCAAAAGCAAGAAGGGAGAATAAGCAAACAGTTCGATGAAAAGGACTAAAGAAAAGTGGGAATCGAGACAAGTGAAAAGGAGAATACTAACAAAACTAATAGTTTTACTTGATTGATCGAATACTTGTTGGTGAGAGACAGAGTACCATTCTTTCTAGTGGTAGGCCGTCGACGGCAGTGGAAGAGAGAGTGCCGGTGGCGGAATCCAGACGGTGAAGGTGGAGAATTGGGGATTGTGCACACTTATAGAGGTCCTCACTCCTCTCGCTTCTGCCGTAAGTTGCAATGGCGAAAAGTGATTTGTATTGCTTCCGGTAGTCTCTTAAACACAATCCCCTCTCGGAAACTTAACTTTTACCGGGATGTTTGCCTGACGGTGGGAAAAAAACTGAAAGGCAATGATCAAAGGAAGCACATAAATGAAATAATATATTTATATACATTTAGTTATCATAAAATGATATTTTTATTTCATTTTCAATATTTTTTGTTTTTATTTAATATAATTAAATGACTACTTAAAAAAATTGTATTTTACAAGAAGAAACCACCTACTTTGATAAAATGATTTCCGATGAAAATAGAGTAGAAACGAACTCAAATAAATCTAAAGTCAAACTATGGGTTCGTTTGGCTATCACTTTTTCGAGGATGGATTGAAGGAAGAGATTGAAGCGAGAAGAAAACCGTCAACCTCTACAGATCTACACCAACAATAAGGGGGACTAATGAGTTTTCACTATTACCCTTCAACCACTAACCCAAAATCCTAAAAAGGTAACGGTTTCTCACCTTCTCTTATCTTCCCTACTCCTCTTCCCAAATTATTCTACTCAAACCATTAACCAAAAATCCTAAAAAGGTAACGGTTTCTCACCTTCTCTTACCTTCCCTACTCCTCTTCCCAAATTATTCTACTCAAACCATTAAAGTTGTAAATTCAACCCTCTGTGAATACATTGCGCAAACACAATAACCAATCTATAGCCGATAATCAAAGAGAAGATTGGTGAAATAAGGTACTTTTTGTATCTTAGATACAAACTAGACACCTTAATTTTACCAATAAAAAATAAAGATAAATGAGTTGGATAATGATTTTTCAGATTGTTTCAAAGGTAGGACTCGAACTCTGGACGAGTTGCCCCTCCCTCAAAGGTAGGACTCGAACTCTGGACGAGTTGCCCCTCCCTCATCGTTTATCACTACTTCGCATTTCTATAACAATTATGCAGAATTTGACAATGTTAGAATATATTTTAAACTATGTTGGGAGAACTAATGTCAATGATTAATAAATTTGATACCAATACTACTTGCATTTTTGTTCAACTTTTTGGGTGAGATCAACTCGAATCAGCAAAATGATAAATAGAAGCACTTTCTAGAGCATTCACGACAGAAGCTGAGAAGAAGACAACCACGTACTTGTATGAGCTATGAAAGAAAGTGAAAATAGATAAGCACCACAAATCAGCAGAAGCTGTAGTTTTCCTGTCCCTATGTTAGCAAAACCCGAAACCACAAGTAGAATAATACAAACTAACACCACCCCAAGGCACAGGGCCTACAAGCCCCTAGCTTAGATAGTACTGTGACTATTATCTTAAATCATGGTCTTGCTTGGGCCATTGAGAGTACCCTGAAAAACCGAGGGGTTGCTTTCTCGCATTAAAGACTTCAGTTAGTAACCGTTTTGCCACATCTGTTGAGGCTGTTTAGGTTGCTGTTGCCCTTGAGAAGCCCCACCGTGGGTTTGGTCCCTAGACATTGCTTGCTGGGCCTCCTGTGAATGCCCTGCCTGAGAGTGGTAGAAATTCGGATATCCGCTCAGATTGCTATAGTGCTGAGAAGGAAGTTGGCTTTGCCTGTACCCTGCTGGTGCTGCTTGCTGGGTTTGTTGCCCCTGTAAGCTGTAATACGCGCTTGCAGGAACCCCTGACATTGTTCTTGAGCCAAGCCCCTGATATGAATTCAATGGAGTATTAAATTAATTGAATTGCAGCTGAACAAAATCATACTATAGATAAATTATGCAAGGACCAGTCCGGTCGGTCATTAAAACAGATTTAGAAACAATTAAAAATAGTTTATTAACGGAACATGATTTCTACTGCAGCACTTCAGCACTATGAACAACGGAAAATATAGGTATTGAGATAATTTTTGTATTCCAATTCAAATGCAAGGTACAATCATTTATTACTTATGGTTGAAAATTTTCAATACCTGGATATAACAATTCAAATATCAGTATTTTGACAAAACATATGTTTAAATGTTTAATAGAGTAAGTAATTATGCCAACATCATGCTGACTGCTGAAACTAATATATTGATTAGTCAATAGATTAAAAGTATGCTGAAGAGTGAAATAGCGAGTGAATACCTGCTGAAGAGCGAGCAAGTGAGCCGCATCTTTATATTGAGCATTCAAAAGATCCTCGTAGCTTATAGATGTAGCTGAAGGAGCAGCGGGAGGCGGCGAGGGGTTCAAGGGGAAGTTGCCAGGAACACTTGTAGAGCTTCCAAAGGCACCATACCCAGAAGGGACGGGTGCTGACTGAGGCAAACTGCTCACAGACACGTTGTTTTTATACTGTGGATGTAGGGATGCAGCAAGTGACTGGTGATAAGTGTTATTGCCTGTAGCAGCAATTGCTTGCTGAAATGCTGGCGGCATGTAAGTGTAGCTTTGGGGCATCAAAGGGTGGTAGCCGAACATATTAGCAAATGGAAGAGATGGTTGGGAGTAAGGGTGCATGGCCATATGAGGAAAACCAGGAGCCCCGGCAATGCTGCTACCAGGAAGGTTCTGATCTGGCTGGGGAGACGGCATGTTGACTGTCTTCATAGCCTAAATATGCAGTTACCCACAGAGTTAAGGCAAGCTGATAAAAAACTCTTGTTCTGCTATGACATTCACAAGTAGATGCAGTTTGTTCGGGGCGTTTTGAAGCTTTTGTTTACAATATATATCTGATCCTCCGAACAAGGTTTCATTTATGGGAGCTAACCATCTTGGTACCAATTCCAAGGTTGAAAATTTTTAGCTTGTAATTCTATTGATTTAAGGGCCTTGAAGGTTTAAAGCAAAATCAGGGATGAATGCACTAAAGAATAGGGGATCATTGACAGAAATATGTGCATAAGCAGCATGGAAGATCCTCTTCACATTCTTGACATTATAAATTAATGCTTCTACAAACTACAAATATTAAAACAGATTAATGGCTCCATGTTCCATAAAATGCATGATAAAAAAAAATGTCAAGCTGCTTGAAGAAAAATTGAAAAAATTCAGGTAGATTACCTCAGTCATGGAAATAGTTGGCCCACTAACAGAAGTGGCACTGCTAGTGTACTTTCCAGCCATTAATTGTGCAGCAGCAAAGGATGAATAGGAGAGCTCAGCATCTCTAGCAGGCTGGACATTTGACTGCAACAAACTGCTAGGCAACGAATTCGAATATGGCTGCATAACAGTAGGCAAGAAGAATTAGCATAAAAAAATTCACTTAAACTATTCAAATATGCCTAAAGTTAGCGAAATAGATATGCAAGGGTAGCTTTCATCTTGGACACACACAATAAGGGCATCTTTATTGGAATTCTTTCAATATGGAATGCATAGGACTACCAATCAGTAACTGTCAGGAATCCTCCCAAAAATACAAACACTCTTCAGCCCAAATATTTCACTGATTACCAGCATGCAAAATTATTGCAGATAATGTAACCAGCATATCTGAATCATCAAAATGGCTGTGTGTCTTAAAGTTAGCAAATAACTTGTCCACATGTCAATCTAAGATTATATTGTTAAAAAGTCGTAAGCTCAGCAACTAGAAAACGTGAGCAAACTTCACTCGCGAATTTTCTTATCTTGGAAAAATCATCAAATGCTCGGCTATTTATGACATTTACAAGCATATATCGTCAAATTCCAATCTATGGCACATCAAACAATAATATGCACATACTTTAAGAAAGTTGAAAATGATAGCAGGAATTCAGAATACTCACCATAACACCAGAAAATGGAGGTAGATTCTGCATCTGAGAGCTGGTTTGTGAGTTGTTAAAAGATGGATTCAACTGCTGGCTGTTCTCATATGAATTGCTAGGGGGGAAAGAGTACTGATTTCCGGGTGCCACTTCAACTGCTTCCTGCTTCAATGTCTCTGATTGAGAAGCTGATACGATATCATACCCTCCTGTACTTGCAGCTGGCCTATGACCAATATCTCCATCTGAAACAGTTCTGAGATGCTCATCGTCATAATACTCCGCATTCCTGTAAAATACACATTTATTGCATGTGAGACTTGCATAGTCGTATAACATCTGGTCATTACAACTGCTTAACTGCAGAGCCTACCTTGTATCAGTGTGCCCCGCTGATGCAGCATCAGCAGCCCCAGAGGTCTCCTCTATATTACTTTTTCCAGGTCCAGATGCAAAAGGTTGAGAGAAGGGGGCATTCACCCCAGACCCAAAGCTACCAAAGCTCAAGTGAGAGCAATCAATAGATTGGAATTGCAAGTGTCCAGGGATTTTCACAGCAGGACTATCTGATTCTTTGGGGAAATCTTCCTCTTCCTCCTCGTAGTCGTCCTCGTCTTCTTGCTCCTCTTCCTTTGATAAGCTTAGTTGATGTATGCTTGTTGCAATAGAAGTTGCTGATATGCTAGCATCTTCAACTAGAAGCAAAATACATTTACAAAAGATTCAATAGAACATCTCTAACCTAACAAATCTCAACTATAAAAAAGAAACATAAATCAACGAGAACCATCTAGTAAACTGAGATCGCTGTGCTTGTGACAGAAAGTGAGCGACATGTAGATCTTAAATGGCATATTATGTGATATCCAATGAGTAACTGAAATTTGCACTGAGTATCTAAGAAAGATTGCTTGAGGGTTTCTACAACGCCAATCTAAACAAAAAAGAGAAGTACAAGGTGCAAAGAAAGCATAAGGCCTACCAGCAATTGAGCCTCTGAACACAAGTTAATTTCGTATTCTAAATGAACCTGAAAACGTTTGGTGCAAATTTTTGTTTGTAAAGATGTGTTTTAGATGGAACACATCATGCAATTTAACAATACACACCTACAAAGTAGAACATGAAGGCATAGAAGAAATTGATGACAGTGTTATCTAGTTTTAGATTGCAATTTCAGAACAAAAAGCTCTCACCTCATAAACCAGAGGCAAAACCTATCAATCATTCAGTAGCCTAGGTGCCTAAATGTCGCCTTCTTTATTCACAGACCAGCCACACAAGACGGCATCTATCGACTAGCCTAATATGCTATGGCTTAAGTGGCCTTTTTCAACAGTCTTTTTCAAGAACTTTGAAGTGTTATTGGCTCAATAATGTTACTGTGTCAACCCATCATCATAAATTGCACACATAGTATTCTTTACAATCCACAAAGAAAATGCTATATAGTTAAGCTTATAAGATGGTGAAGCATCATTCTCACCTTGCTGCTCAATTGTAGGCCGGTGAATTTCGTTGGAATTAATATATTGATAATCATCATTAAAAGAAGATGGATTAGCAGAACTTTCCTCCTGCATATTTCTGCTGGACAAAATGGTAACATGTTCACCAGTCTCATCATCCCCTTTATACTGAGCATCGTCCAAGTGATAGTCTGTTCTTTCAAAGGGCACAGTAGAGGCTTCCTCGTACTCAGAAACAACGGGAGGTGCCGACATTGAGGTCATACTCACATTCTGTGATTGCTCAATTTGATGCCATCCATCATTGGGAGGAACCTGTTGACTTCCAGCCACTCCATATTTAGATACAGTCGGGAATGCCACAGCATGTTGATGATCAACGACTTGATCAGTTGGATTAACATTAGGGACGGCCCTCCCATGTGGCCTTCCCATCTTGACAATGTCAGCCATAGATAATTGGCCAGGGACACCCGACCAAGCAGACTGGACGCCAGATGGTGGAGCCAAGGATGGAAAACTTTCACTGACACCAACAGCAAAAGGTTTGTTCTCTGTTGTAACATCGCTGCATTATATTTAAAACAATGAAGTCCAAACTTGAGTACTACGATTTTGGAGGAGTATAAAATGCAAGCACGTAAGTTACTTCATAGTTGAACACAGCAAACTAGATATAGACAATGTACCTAATAGGTCCCTCCAAAATGATGCAGAACTAGATTTAAAACTTAATTTTAAACAAACAGCACAATTAACACGTAAACTAACAGAATGTACTAAAATTCTGGAACCTAAAGGTAAAGTAATTAAAACCAAGGGAGAAAATTACTTAATTCATCTAGAAACAATTTCAAGAATTGGAATTTAACACACCCAATTGAGAGCTAAAACACACCCAATTAAGAGCCAAGACTAATAAAGTGATATAGGAAACATAAGTGAACACAGATGTCAATATCAAATGATGATCCCCCTATCAAAGAACATAATCTACGCAGAACTCCAACTAAATAAAATCTAGAATATAAAAAAGGAATATGATATAGCAAACGAAAGCCGCTATTATAAGAGCAAAATTAATAAAAAACGACAGCACCAACATAGCTTCCACAAATATTAGAGAAATACTCAAAGGATGGGACAGAAAGTTAGTTGCTACTTCCTAGACTAGTTGCAGCTTTAGTTGATCAGTCAAACATGCAGATAGGCTGTGTTGGATATGACGGTACCTGACACCTGCTGAGCGCAAATTAACATTACTTCCTGACATTACAGGCATAGATGATGAACTTGCATAAGGCGGCCCACTGTCTTTTTTGTATGAAGGCTTTGGACGTGAAGTTCCAGATTCTAAAGAAAATACGAGAACAGCTAAGAAAAATCCAAGAAAAAAACATTGATTCAAACCTAAGTAAAAGCAAGAAAATGATCACTAACCAGAAGAAGCAAATTGTGACAGTATAGCACGGCCATATCTGTCATTACCACTCCTAACACCACGATTTGAAGTGTTGCTACCACCGCGAGATCTCAAATCTGTTGTATCTTTAACCTGAAGCAACCAAAAGAGAGGAGGGAATATTAGGTCCACTACAGTGAAAGTTCGAGCAATAATGTATCCAAAAGGGAGATGCATCAACCTCGTTAGCTACTGAAGAGATAATAAGAAAGAGAATGCAAAAACAAATATAACACTGAAATTCAACAAGTATGAGCGAACCTCTTTCTTCTTCTCTCGTTTGCTCTTCACTTCATGGAATGGATCTACATACGAAATAGATTCAAATCAGACAGATAAAAATTGATTTAGTTTGGAACTTTTTCTTTAACACCCTAGAATACCTAGATCTAGGTTCAGACATGGGGGGGAACTAAAGCAGAAAACTCAGTGTTACAAAAATGAGAAACAACTTTTTGTAAAATCACACTATTCAGTAGTAAGGGAAAGCAGAGTGGGCAACTTGGCATTGCTTCAGCTCATTAAGGCTGTGTTTGGTTGGCTGGGTGGAGGAATCATAATTACAACTTTGGAACGATAACCCTATTCATGATGTTAAAACTAAAACCTAAAACCCCAAGTTATTGGTTTCCAATCCATACTGCCCAATATATTTGGGTTTGTGATTCCTAGCTACTGCACTTTCTCCAGCTGACTTTACACAACCCTCCTTTCATCTTCGGAACAAGTTATCTGGACACCCTGGTACTTGCTCCTCTAATGCTTCAAGGGAGAAAAAGAGTTGGCACTTCTTATGCTCTCCTCCTTCACTTCTTTGCTTCTACTCCTATGAGTCTCAGCTATTCCCTAACATCTTCATTTATGTTCCTCTTTTCTGATATTCGTAGTTATTAGCAACAGTGGTGGCCTGGTCACTGGAGGTGGGGTGTGGTGGATGTGACTGCAGTGTCAACATCACAAATTAAACAAAACCCTAATTTCATGGCAAACGCTTACCACACATCAACCTGGTAATATGTACAACTTAAACAAAATCCTGATTTGCATCCACTTGTACACAACTTCAGTTTTCTACACCTAGACTCTCAGCTATTCCCTAACATCTTCATTTATGTTCCTCTTTCTAACTTTCTTAGTTGACATCAACAATGGTGGTATGGTCACTGGTGGTGGGTGTGCGGTGGATGTGACGGCAGTGTCAACATCACAAATTAAACAAAACCTTATACGAAATGGTTACCACACGTCAATCTGGTAATCTTTACAAATTAAACAAAACCCTGATTTGCATCCACTTGTACACAACTTCAGTAACATTAATAAGTCAGTTGATTACTCGTTAAAACCTAGCAGTATATGCGAGCAAATTTCACATAAAGATGCAAAATATCTGGGACTCGAAATAATTTTATATTCCCTCGTTAAATACATCATCAGAGAAGAAGGATAATCCAAGAGAAACTTCACACGGAACATTTCAAATTTTGAAACTTGGCAAGAAACCCTAAAAACTTTTATGTACTATTCATCACAAATAGTAACAAAACCCCTTCAAAATTGCTAAACAAAACGAAAGGGGGCGAGAAAAACAACATTAGAGGATGAAAAAACAATGAGGAGGAAAGGCAACCTTGCGATAACAGACGATTAACGGTTTCGTTGGGGTCCATGTTACATTCTTTAAGCATAGCATAGATCTCGAGTTCAGGACAGCTGACAATCTCCTTTAAGCTCTGAACCACCTTCTTAGAAGCCTGTGGGATTGAACCTACAGCACCACCATGGTTGCTGCTAGTGTTCCCCTTTCCATTGACGGTGCTCCTACCTCCTCCTGCACTGCCTCTGCTAGAACTCATACTTTTCTCTTGTAACCCTAATTTCTTACTCTCAGTCTCTATCTCTCTCTCGGTGGATCTGGCAACTGGCAAGGGCGACGGCGTACTAGCTCCTCTCTTGCTCTCCCTATTTCTCCTTGAGATAGAAAACAAAGAATTATATTGCTGTTCGGATAAGAATTATAAAAAAAATATTTAAAAAAATATATAATTCTTAAAACATAAAATATAAGGAAAATAAGGGGCCACTTTGTATTATTATATAATCGTGTATGCGTTCGGCATTATCGTGTATTGGTTAGAGTTTTGGTATAGGATTAAATCATATAATATAAATATTATATGAAATTTCTCAATTTATTATACCAAATAAAATTGAAGTTTTGCATTATTTAGTGTTAGTATCGTTAGGATTATATTATATACTGGTCTAAAATTACACTTATATATTATTTTATTCATGTATGAAAATGTCAGTTGTTTCTGTAGTTATAATTTTAATTTTTTTTTACGTATTTATCAATTAAACCGTAATATCGTCATAACCGATATTATGATTTGTCACTTTTTTTGTATCGAATGTTTAGTATTTTACCATACTTTTGTTGAGAAAATTACTTAAACCGTACTCATCTTTTAGGCTGACTAAACTTTAATATCCCGTCGTTTAAACTATCATAACATTACCTCACCTATTAAATCCGACAAAAGAGTAGTATCTGGATTAAGTTAACATATCGTTGTTAAATATTAGGGGCAAAATTGTCCACCTACCTTAGATATTTAACATAGATATGTTAACTTAACGTGAGAACATTATTACAGGTACTAATCTTAAACGATGGGTATTGTTTTAACAATTTTCCTTACTTTTGTTATGTTCATACTTTTCATCATATAGCATTTTTCATCTATTATTTTAGCGTCAGCAACATAATTGGTCAAAACGATGGTACGTACAGTTTCAATAAACTTTTACCCCCCGTTTGGTTGTAACTCCGGAAACGGAAACGGAATGAAAACGAATTTAGTCCACATATGTTCCTTTGTTCATGAAATCATTCCGGTTGGTTTCATGTAAAATGCACTTGTTTCCCCTACTTTGTTACCCTATAGGGTATTAAAACTAATCAAATTCTACTACAATTAGTTCAAACCACAATGAATGATTCTCAACAACTTCATGAATAAGGGTGTACGTATCGCCTAGATTCGTTTGCATTCCGTTTCCGTTACCCGATTTTAAACCAAACGGGCCCTTAATATAACTTATGTAAATTTTAATAAATTATTTAACATTTAAAATGTAATTTTTTTAGAATTTTCTTAAAATATCAAATTCTCATTTCTCTAGGGCCGACTTTTTCCCATTGTCACGTGTTGCAGCAATCTCAACAAATCATTTTAGACATAGTGTTATGTAGGAGCCCATTTCGTTGGCCCATGTCTTAGTAGACAACCCATTTCTCTATTGACAAGGCTTTATCAATAAGTTATAATCAACCCCTAATATAAATTGGATATTCTTTTTAAAAAAATTTATAAATATATATTAATTATGATACTCAAATTTTTTAATGTATGATTTAAAGTAAATAATTTTATTACATAAAATTAATATAAATAATTTTTTATTATAATTCTTGTATCTTATACAAATAACTGGAAAATATTATCATATTATATTTGGGTGTTACGGGCACGGTTCAAGATTTCGTTAATGCACGACGGTACGGAATTCGTGACCGCCACGGTCACAGGTTCCGTACCCGTAATAAAAAAAAAATTTCTTAAAATCACGGTTGCGGGTTCCGTAACCGTAATGGTGTAAGAAAAAAAAAATTCGGGTTAGAGTTCATGTAGAAAATTATCACGGATCCGGAACCCGTAATCATGACGATTACGAGATCCGTAAACTTCGTGCCTTTATTAAATCTTGACCCATATGTTTACGACTTCCGTTATATTTTTCATATACAAATAATTTCGTTTGTTTATCATATCAAGACGTCCATTAATTGATTGTTATGAAGTTATGTTATATAACAAATTTTTTTTTGGTTTATGTGTTACATATAATATAATCTTAGCCATGATTAATTGAAAGGATAATAAAATAAAAATATTTTTTTTCACATACATAAGAGAATATATTTTTAAAAAGCTTAACAGTTAATCATAAAATACAGTTATAAGCTTATGAATTAAGCCACACGACAATGTACACATTTTTTCGTACATAGTTCAATATGCAACAAACATAATTAGAGATCACGAGGTACATATGACACGAATAACACACAAAGATTACAAGTAGAATTTGTTATGTGTACAAAACTTTTTTAGTTGACGGCACTACAAATTCGCCGGACTTCGCCATCGTTTCCGGTGAGCACTCCGATTTGGGTCATCTTGATCATCGCTTGTCCAAATTTGTCGGGAAATGATGGATCACGGGCTAGATATCGAACCAATCCTCCGGTACGAGGATCAAACGCCATTCTTTGATCAAACTTAATGACTGCTCTATTGTATATGATTTGGTTGTAAAACCCTCTATCGAATGTGTCTCCACTCCCCGGAGTTTGATCCAAGAAAGTCTGGCTTTTGGTTCCGTCTTGATTCGCCGGGCATGTTTTGATTAACGATTGAACTAGAGACGGATCCATGGTTGGATCGGGGGAACCCGTTCCGTAGTAGTTATATAGACGATCTTGAAAGTTGTTGCAGTGTACTACTCCAACTGTATGAGCACCTGTAATAGATATAACGTACTCAAATTAACTATAGTCCAACAAAACAAAAACACACATACGTAAAGAATAGAGTTTTATACACAAACCTAGAAGAACAACAAGATCGTATATGTTTAACCCTATGTTGTAAAACGCGTTTATAGCGTCAGTCATGGGTATATTTGGTCCAGGGACGTTAAGAGCTTCTTGGGCGTTCGAAACTAAGCCGTCACGTCTTCCGGTCTCTACATCGTACCATTTTCCACGGGCCTACAAGTAAACAAAATTCCGCGTCATGTTCACTAATAACATTGAACGTAATAAACTATATATACACATATATAGTAATACTTACTAAGTATATTGTAGATCGAGTTGCAAGTACTAATATATCGGCGCAAGAAACAACTCCAGGGCAAACCGCCTCTACTTCTTTCTTTATATCGTCAATGTCATCGAATCCATCTAGATCCAAGTTTGGTGGTGCAGTTTTTTCCGAAGTCGGTCCATCCAACAAAACCGATCCATCACACCCCTACACGCAAAGTTTCAAAATTAAACAATCAAATTCAAACGTTAAAAAAGAATAACAACAGTCAAATCTCGCTAAAACCCGAAGTTACCACTTACCCTAACAAAACAATCATGAAAAGACAGCCGAGTAAGATCTCCTACAAGCCCTTTATTAGTCTTCATCTTGTTTTTAACAACGTTAAAAACAAGTTCCTCAACACTAATGTTACCACATTTTCCGTTGTAGAACCCGGGCATCAGTTGCCCGGCGCCCTCGGGTACAAGGACCATAACTAAGAACACTAGGGCTATAGACGTTGCCCATAAACTCTTCTTCAACACTGCCATCTTAGTATCTTAGTTGGTAGTGATACGAAAGAAGCATATTGGTTTGTTATATATATAGGGGAAAGTGGAAACTATCAAACAAATCATCCAATATGTATATATTGTGACTTAGAATCAATCAACGACGCTTTTGTCATTTTTCTTATACGTCGGCCAAATTTTTTCTGGGTGAATACCAACGGTACTCTTTCGTAATTTTATACACATTTTAATTTCGTCGTTGAAAAATTCTTCTTATTTTTTCCATTAAAAATGTATTTATAAGATGGAAACGGTCCAATAATCAATCTTGGGATGAAGGTTGAACTATATTGATGTAATTCGTCGTTTTATTATCATTATATTTTGCTGACTTTATGGATATATGCAGTTTGTATATATGCATATGCCAAATAATATTAGACTTTGACCATATCCATATGGACCATATGGGATGTCAATTAACAAACACGTATGTACCCATCATTTCCAATATGCATTTGCCCCCTAATGACATTGCGAAAAAGCATTATTTAGCATGTATGAGAAGTATATTCATGTTAATTGCAAATTCTAATCTACAGGGAGGTTGTCAAAGTCCGATATAGACGGACCGTTAGATCGGGGTCGTATGCATACAAACGCACATGCACATTAGGTCCAAGTCCAGCACATAGATCCGGCGAGATTCCATTCTAAAACCAATTGAACATAGGAGGAGTAGCTCACCGAGCTTATATACTAGTCTCGAAGTGTTCTCATCTTTCGATGTGGGACCTTATTATCTCCAATATGCCGAATTGAGGCTAACCGCTCTGATACCATGTCAAAGTCCGATATAGACGGACCGTTAGAGCGGGGGTCGTGTGCATACGAGAGCACATGCACATTAGGTTCAAGTGCAGCACATAAATCCGGCGAGGTTCCATTCTAAAATCAATTGGCAATAGGAGTAGTAGCCCACCGACCTTATATACTAGACTCGGAGTGTTCTCGTCTTTCGATGTGGGACTTTATTATCTCCAACACGCCCCGCAAGTGCAACTAGAGGATATAGACCGAGTTACACTTGTCCACAGGTTAGGATCGCTAACCGCTCTGATACCATGGCAAAGTCTGGACCGTTACAACGGGGGTCGTGTGTATACGAGCGCATATGCACATTAGACCCAATCCCATCATATAAACCCGGAGAGGTTCCATTTTAAAACCAATTGGCAATATGAGGAGTATTCCACGGACCTTATATACTAAGCTCAAAGGTTCTCATCTTTCGACGTGAGACCTTATTATCTCCAACAAAGGTGGGCATTTAGTTGACCCTTAATCAAACGGAGTTGTTTGAAAACCTTAAGATTATTAGTGGTGAATACGAAGCTTATTTAAGTGATTTTGTTTGGAAAAGTGATACTTATTGTACTGTAAAACTATTTTATATATCTAAATTTTAATTAACATTAAATTTTATAAAATTATATTTGTAATATTTCATTCAATAGACTATAATAAACCCTCTTCATAGTTAGAGCTGAAACATGAGACAAGCTTCTCGGGCTCGGCTCGCGTTCGGCTCGTCAAAAGCTTGGCTCGGGCTCGGCTCGTTTATAAACGAGCCGAGCTTGAGCATGCCAAAGCTCGGCTCGTTCGGGTAAAGCTCGGCTCGTTCGGCTAAAATAACACTATATGAGCATTAATTTAGGCGAGCTATTCAGGCTCGGCTCGGCCTCGGCTCGTCAAAAGCTCGACTCGGGTTCGTCTTGTTTGTAAACGAGCCGAGCTTGAGCATGATAAGGATCGGCTCGTTCGGCTCGTATAACACCCCTATTCATAGTTTCATTCCTTGAAGAATTATAGAAAGTGTAAAACCAACACATAACCATATCAAGCCGAAATATTTCGGTTCAAAACCATACGTGATCCAACATTAACAATATAAGATCACATTGGATCGAACAGTAATTTGAAATTGGCCATAACTATATTACAAATCACATGTACACAAATAATAACTAAAATCTAGGAATCGATACTTCAATATAAACTTGCTATCACAATAATTCAAACTTATATTTTATAAGAAACTTTTAACATCACTTATATTACGTTATTTTCGTCTTACCTCACATCCAACTTATATTGCATATCTACTTAGAGAAAAAACAAACAAACAAATTAACATACTAAGTCAAAACTTTGCATAAGCCAAAGGTCTCGCATGAAAAATACATTGACTAAACGGATATTTGACGTTGGACTTTGTCAAATATATAGTTATTTTACTATGTCCATATTTGCCTGTCGTTTTCTTTTGACAACTTCATATGTAGTTGTATAACTATGTATTGTAGATTAAACACCAATCATTGTTGTACTTATATTATATTATTCGAAAGTAGCTAGCTACGGTTAATGCTTATTTTAAAGAGCTACTAAAACCAAACCAAACTTTGCTTCATAAAAAATGATAATCTCAAAAATATTATGAAGGTAATCAAGACTATCAAGACAAAAGTCTATATTAGTACAAACAAAATAATAATATATATAATATATTATACATTATTTAGTTGGTAAATGTATTACCACGATGACAATAAATTGTAAAAAAAAAATATAGATCTTCCTAGTATGCATCTTGGGCGGATTTGATATAAATGGAGATTATTTTGAAAGACTATTGAAGATCATTATTTTTTTTAAAGATTTCGTAATATTAAATAGTTATTATTTATAATTAATAGAGTATTCAGTGTTAAAATTGTGAAGTAATTCGTATAATTATGATATTGTCTACATAATATGCACATTTTGTAACCATTACAATAGTCAAAATATCATATAATATATATATATATATATATATATATATATATATATATATATATATATATATATATATATATATATATATATATATACCCACCATGTAGCACATAAACCTAACAAATTTCATCACAAAATTAATTGACAATATAAGAAATAATATACCGATTTTATATACTAGACTCGAAATGTATCCGTTTTAAATGTGAGAACTTATTATCTTCTATATTATTCAATTTAAATAAGGCTTGTATAGATTTTTTCCATCAAATATTTGTTTGTTCACTTATATACCATAGTTTTTAGGGCATAATCTTCGTCATCATCTTTTATATTAGTTTTGTTTCTGTTCATAATCTCATATGTAATTTAATAAATTTACTAATTAACCACATACGGTTGTTCAAATTTCAATCCGGACCAAAAGTTTAGATCAGACCGAACCTGTACCAAAAGCTCCTGTTGGACCTGAACCAAAAGTATTTATAAAAATCGGCTCAACCGGTCCGGGACCGAAACTAAATATTAGGTCCAGATCCGAGCATGGACCGAAGGGTCATAAAACCATATGCTATTCTCGCAAATGGGCTCAGGCCCAAAGGTCCAGCCGCAATAATCCAAGCTGCTCAAAAAACCTAAAAAGGGTACAAATGTCATTTGACACACTCCTATAACCACATCTCCCCGCTCCTACTCGGCAACACCTCCGTCTTTTCCTCCTCTCAAACACCAGACATAAACAACTAGGGCAGGCAAATCGGCAATTCCCGGAAAACCAATGGGCAAAAATGTCAAATGGAGCTGGACCTCCGCATTCGTCGGCGCAGCCACGACAGCAGCGGTGATCGCGGCGGTAACCGGCAAACCAAAGGACCCAGCTTTCGAGTTAATCTCCATCGACCTCACCTCCTTTAAGCTCAGTCTCCCAGTACTAGACGCCGAGATGATCCTGACCGTCCACGTCACCAACCCCAACATCGTGCCCATTCATTACTCTTCTACCACCATGAAAATCTTCTACGACGGCTCACTCCTCGGCTCAGCGCAGGTGAACGCCGGGTCGCAAGCTGCCCGGTCTTGTCAGTTACTACGACTTCCGGCTCGGCTGAGTGGATTGGAGCTGGCCCACCGCGCTAACAAGTTTTTGTCTGACGTGGCGAAGAGGGAAATGGTTCTGGATGCTTCTGTGGAGATTTGCGGTGCTGCTAATGTGATGTGGTGGGACCATAGGTTTAAGGTACACGTGGATAGCCGGGTTGTCGTTGATCCCGTTTTCCTTGATGTAATTGATCAAGATAACAAATCGGAGATGGAATTATTCGTATCGTGACCGTTGGTTTATCTTTCTTCTGGTGTGGACAGTAAAGTTTATGTGGAGTGGAGCTGGTCATGATCTCGGTCCGGTCCGAATTTTGCAGCTTTTCTTATTCCGGTCCAGTCTGACATCTTTTCAGTTTCGTTCGGACCAACCCTACCCGGACTGTAATATTTTTTATGGTTTGAACTTTAATATGTAGAGTATATAAAG
Source organism: Fagopyrum esculentum (assembly GCA_033239045.1). NCBI lineage: Eukaryota > Viridiplantae > Streptophyta > Magnoliopsida > Caryophyllales > Polygonaceae > Fagopyrum > Fagopyrum esculentum. The sequence goes on along the minus strand of BSUD01000008.1, from coordinate 138,506,563 downwards.
TTACTAGTGAACAACACTCAATAACTTATATTAAAAATTTAAATTCTGTTGACAAAAAATGAATGTGCTTTTTTTTTTTTTTTTCGATAAAACAATTCGATACACTAGACGACACACCAACCGTTTAATGTATCGAAAGGTCGATCGTATAATGGATCGAAAGGTCGATCGTCTAATGATCGAAAGATCGATCAAATCGACAAACAAGTAAAACGAGGAAGAGACAATGAGAAGATGTTTGTAGAAATGTAGAAGTAGTGCATGATACAACCTTTGGGACTACCGGTGAAAATCTTAAATCAATAATCTTTTAGACAAAGCTAAGCTTGCTACATCATGAAGTAGTTCAATTCGATATGTGTTGTATTAGAGAGACACCACGGTGTGAGAAATCAAAGTGTCAATTAGAGAGTTGACGGATTACAACATCAAAAAATAGTTCAATTTGACATGTGTTATATCAGAAATACACCACTACATGAAAGATCAAAATATTATATCAGAGTTGACGGGTTACCCAAATACCTTGTAATGAAAACATAACCTATTATTCCATCGACTTTTCATATATTTGTAAGTTCAAAAAGTTGTTTTAGAATTATTTTCTCTCAATTTTTTTTTAAAAAAAGCTTTACTTTTAAATTTATAATTTCACAAGGAAATAAAATTACCGTCCTAACCTATCTTAACATATGAGTGATTAAATGGATAACTATTTACAATTTTAAATTCACCGTTGGGTTAGAGGGATGAAATATAAACGAAAGAAAAATGACTAAAAAAGACGGGTTGAAAGATAAACGGAAGAGAACAGTTAAGAGGAGTAAAATGAAACGAAAGTTATTAAGTTAATTTTTTATATAATATAACATCACTAATACTATATTTTAGTCCTTAAATAAATATAATTTCTTTTGATAATATTTCATTTTTAAATAATTTTTAGCAATTTCGAGTTCTAAATTGTTTTTATTTTTGCGTTGGTTGATTTAGGTTGTGTTTAGTTAAATGGTTGCGGTTTCGGGTGGTTGTGGTTGCGGTTATGGTTGCGGTTTTCGTAAGAGTTGTTTTGAGATTTGCGGTTTTAAAAAAACTTTAAATACGTGTTTAGTTAAATGGTTCGGAATGAGTTTCGATTGTGTTTAAAGACCAAAATACCCCTAATACCCTACCCTTATTAATTAAAATATTTCCCTATCTGCTTCTCAATTTGATACGAACTTACGAAGAAGAAACGTCATATGCTTCCTTCTTCTTCCCAGGTTCTCCTTTCCATCATCTCCATAGCTTCATATGCTTCCTTCTTTCTTTTTTTCGTTGGCCTTCTGGTTCTCCTTCCCACTCTTCGTTTTCCTTCATTCGCCTTCTAATTCTCCTTCCTTCTTCTCCGATCTTCTGCTCCCTTATCCGACTTCGTTCTTCTTCTTCCTATCTCAATAACTGTCGTTTTCATTTGTTTTTTCTCCCAGAACTCTACTGTATGAACAGCAAAACGAAGAGCAGATGAGAAGAGTAGAGGAGATGGTGTGTTGCTTCTCATACCTTTGCTCAAGAACCCTAGCTGTGTTCAATTTGTTCAATTTTTGGTTCAATTGCAAATTTCAAATTGCAAATCCTTGACAAAATCGGGTTGGTGTGTTGTTTTATTGTTCAATTTTTGGATCAATTGCAAATTGCTTGTAGAGGGCATGAATTGTTGGTGCTATGTTTTCTTCAATTTCTCCATAGCTGCGTTGGAACTTTACCAATGGGAAATGAGCAGATGAGGAGAGTAGGGGAGAAGAGGGTAGCAATGGTATACAAAAACAATAATCTCCAAAAAGCTTCTCTGATGAGATTCTTGAAATAGGTTTTTCACAACCCAAAAACCACCATTAAAACAACCACATGAAACCACTAAACTACAACTAAACATCAGAAATTATAACCACATATAACCCTAAACTAAAAGAAACCCACAAACAACATAACTAAACACAGCCTTAGGTGGGTCTGTCTGGTACCGGAATATTTTATATCCCTAAAAGAAGATCTTAAGTATGCAATTATGGAGTAAACAGGGGCTGGTTTATAAATTTACAAATTTACCACTACCGACAATCTAATCCTCTTCGTTATTCTCCAAACCGGAACTGCAACGTAAAGGCCGGTGATGGAGCTCCCATAATCCAGATACCCTATCCGGATTATCTTCATTCATAATTTCTATCTCTTTGATTTTCCATCTGGAAAGAATCCTTTTGTCTCTTGTGAACTTCCAGCCATGATGGAGGTCTTACATCCACCATCGTCACCTAATACAAGAAATTCACTATTTCAAAACCAAACGGATACTTCTAGCCCTAACCCTAACCCTGTTTCCTCATCATCTTCGCCCTCTCCGGCTTCCCCGGCTATCATTGCAGACCAGCATGGCGGCGTTGATTCTGATACTACGGTTACGGCAATTCAAGGGGAAGAAGAGCTCAGGAGGAAAAACAAGGAAAGGGAAGAGTTTTCCCTGTTAGCTCTTCTGTTTGCTATGATTAGGAAATCGTTTATCGTTTGTAGGGCTAATGGCGAGAAGCTTTGTGTTATGGAGATTGGCTTGCCTACGGACGTCCGTCATGTTGCACATGTCACCTTTGATAGGTTTAATGGCTTCTTGGGTTTGCCTGATGAGTTTGAACCTGAGGTCCCCAGAAGGGCTCCTAGCGCAAGGTACATTTGCTGTTACCTTCATCGATTTTGTTAATTTGATGCTTAATTTGGGCTTTTGTGTCATTCTTGATGTTTAATATGGAGTCTTGCTTGGTTAAATTCTCATGTTCTTGGGTGTAATTTCGATTAGGGCTTCTATGCATGAGTTTAATCTGAAAGTGTTGCATTGATTGGGTTTTTATTGTGGCTACTTGATCAGTTAACTTGCAAGATTTGAACTGTTACTGTAGATATACATTTTTGAATAACGACACCTAAATCCTCATCATCATCGTCATATGTTTATATTGTGAAGTGTGAACTAGATACTTGCTGTCTCAATCAATCTTATTCTATTAGAAAGCTATTTCTGTTGTTGAAAGTTGTTTTCTGACTTTTTAAGCCCAGTGGTCATTAAGCCAACTTGCATACAACTTTAGAATGCGGATAGGGAAAAAGAAAATCCTGCGTAGCAATGCTTACAGTAGTAGAATGATTAAATTGCCATGTGAACCAACGGTTTCAGATTCATTTGTTTGATATTTAGTGATAATTATCCATCTTGAGAAAACTGTTATGTAAGTCCAAATGCTTTGTTTTTTAGTTTTCTCTTTTCGTGTACCTGGTAGGTATAGGGATAGATTGAAATCTAGAACATAATGTTCACTGTGAATAATCAGAAACTAAAATAATTAAATCATAAAAAAGTTTTTCATACAAGTTGTTTATAGCTTTGCAACACTTTGAAGGTTGGAACTAAAATCAGCGAACAATCCACACTATTCGAATTGATTTCATTCTCTGAACTTGGTATCCACTGTTCACGGCTTCGGTTTCTCTCTTATTGGGGGTGGGGGTTGTGTGTGTGTGTGTGGGGGGGGGGGGG
>BSUD01000008.1:138467201-138495163 GCA_033239045.1 Fagopyrum esculentum | reverse complement strand
ATACTGTTTATATGATTTAGTTCTTTGAATGGGGTAAATGTTCAGGTACGGCCCTTTTATTGCGGTACGGTCGTACGGCCGACCGTACGGGCGACACGTGTCCCGATTTTTTTTTATTTTTTTTTTTCTCTTTTCTGAAACGATTTTTTTTTTTTCCGGAAACTAATGAAAATTTATTTGAACTACCATGTTATAATTTATGCACTATTATCCTATAAACTTTGAACTATTCCCATATAATCCATGAACTATTACTTTTTAATATAATTCATGAACTATTCTATTATAATTCATGAACTATGCCATAATAAGTTTTGAACTATTACTTTGACTCCTTTATAAATTTTTACACTTTAAACTATTCTATTATAATTCATGAACTATTCTATTATAATTCATGAACTATTCCATTATAAGTTTTGAACTATTACTTTCACTCCTTTATAAATTTTGCACTATGAACTATTCTATTATAATTCATGAACTATGCTTTTAGAAGTTATGAACTATTACTTAATAAGTTTTGAACTATTACTTTCAATCCTTTATAAATTTTACACTATGAACTATTCTATTATAATTCATGAACTATCCTTTTATAAGTTATGAACTATTCCATAATGAGTTTTGAACTATTACTTTTACTCGTTTTTTAAAAAAAAAAAACTCGTTCAGAAAAAAAAAAAAAAAAAACTCGTTCAGAATTTTTTTTTTTCCCGGGACACGTGTCGGCCGTACAGACGGCCGCACGGCCGTACCGAAATAATGGGCCTTACTTGAACACTTCCCAATGAATAATGACATAAAATATATTAAATTCATTTTGTTTTTATTATTACAATCAAACTACGTGTAAATATATCCTTCTCCATTTGACAATGGTCCTAAGATGATTTTTGGACCAAATATCATTCTACAAGATTGCTTTTTGACAAGTAAAAAGGATGTCATTCTTTTGTTAAAAGTTGTACATGGCTTTTTCCATTAGATATAAAGACATGAAATCATTAAAAAAGTGGGAGGAGCAGATAGGTCTATGAAGTGATCAAATCGTTACACTTTATACAAAGTTACATGCAACTTGCTAGTCTTTAAACAAAACTCGAATCAAAGATCTCCGGACGTGAATAGATTTTAGGTTTATATGTGTTTTTAGGTTTATCGATAGCAAAATGTATATTGCATACTCCTAATCTCAGAAAAGTTGTGAGAAAGACTCAACTTTGAATAGCTAAAGACCAACTTTATGTTATTTCGATTTTAGGGTTATGTGTATTTTTAGGTCAAGGTAGATGCAAAATTCAACAAAAACATGAACAAATTTAGAATGATTCCGTTTTGAACACAAGTTGAACCAGCAAATATATCCTTATATTTGCATCAACTTAAACAAGCTCATAACTTTTCTTTAACCAACTTTAATTCCGCACCGAAATGTGGATTAGTGTTCAATTAATTCCACGCTTAGAGAGTTAAGATGTAAAAACAAAATTGAGTTCATTTGATATCCTATCCGACTTTATTTTCAAAACCCCATCCCTATCCAATGATCCGAAAATTCTTCCCGAATCGGATCGGACTCGGATCATCAAATAACGGATATTCTCATATTTGGATTTTCCGGATCAGATATTTGGAATAGTGGATCTGATTATATTTTTTCAACCCGGTTAACAAGTTATATAATCCCCAACTGTAACGTACCTCCACGCGGGATTGTACAAAAGAAAGGACTTACCCGATGGATATAAACATATACACACAAAAATCTCTGCACGAAAAGATTGTATCTGATTGCACGAAACATAAGATTAGATAAAATTTACTTTCTTTTGATATTCTACTGCTGGAAAACATTTCCTGAACTGAAGACTGAATCAGTTTCTTTTTCTTTTTTTGGTAAGGTAGACGGGAGCAAAGGGCTCACCCATATTATTGAAAAACAATAACGTAGCTAACAGATGGCTAGCCGTTGGTTCGCTACTCCTCGGACATCGTTTTGCAACAAAGAAATAACAGAAGATGGTGGATTCGAAATCATAAAATATCCAAACGGAAAAGTGTATGCCAGAGATGCCATTGCCACATGATCTGCAACCGCATTGGCTTCTCTGTAAGTGTGTCGGAGTTGGATGTTCCAATCCCTACTAGGGAAGTCTTGGCAGCGCACCACCAGACTGAACAGAGGATGAGATAATGGGGGCTGACGGTCGAGTAGCTTGATGATAAGCTAGGAATCAGTTTCTTTAAACACTACACACAGAAGTTTAACTAACAGCTGATATAAAGCATCTACATAACAGAAGTTTAACTAACAGCTGATATAAGCATCTAACGTTTTGCTCTTAAGTCTTACATGTGCCTCAATGAAACAAGTTTTTTTAACACTACACACAAAGGGATCTTAGTCTATACTAATAGCAGGAATCGAAAATACTGAGAAGCCCTTTTTTATATGTATTGCTCTAGATAACATAAGTTTAACTAAAAGCTAATATAAGTATCTAACATTTTGCTGTGTCCATCAAACATCTCAAGCTCAGACCCGAGCACCAAGAAACCGCTGCATAGAACAAGTGGTGCATCAGCCAAGACTGATCATCAAGGTAATTGATATCGATGTAGCATACAGATATGCATGTTCAGCATTTGGATATACACAGTGCTTTGATTCAAGTTGATGATAATTTCAGATAGAAATATATTTACCTTGACCCCAGGAGACTTACTCCTATACAGGCTTGCTGGATCAAAGGGACTGATTCCTGTTTTGCTCTCTCAGATGCAATTCCAGAGTTGGCTTCAGAAAGCTTTGATATATGGAAAGAGCATACTCAATTCTAGTTGAAACTCGTTGCATTTTAAAGACATGGCTTATCATTTTCGAAAAGATTACCTTCAATTCAGGGGAGCTACTCCTATACTTGGTTGTATTAGTGCTGCTTCCAAATCTGAACATACTCGTCCTTTCTGCATGCTTTAGTATACAGAAGAGTATATTAGTTCTAAACTACACTCCACATTAAGATGCCATTAAGCCTATAGGATAAGCACTGTGTTTATCCAAATGCTGCCATAAATACCATGACCACATCCAATCTGGAATCCAATTGATGACTTTTTATTGCCCCTAGGCCATAGCCTGTAGGATAAGAAACTGGATATGAAAATTCCCTACTAAGAAATGGATGAAGTTTTGAAAAATATAATAAAATGCTCAGTGAAAGAGATGATGTGATTTAACAAATCACATCTTATATTCTTATCACTTGATCTTTTGTCAGTGAAATAGCAACTCTAAATAAAAGTATTCACAAACTTTATCGCATTAATATAAATCCCTACATTTTTACATAAAGTTTACAGAAGGGTCACTAAACTCTACTTGAAAAAAGGTTTAGTAATTTATCAATTACTTATCTCTAAATTTAAGTACTTTATTTAGAGTTGCTATTTCACTGACAAAAGATCAAGTGATAAGAATATAAGATGTGATTTGTTAAATCAAATTTAAATGTGAACTTTAATGAACCATTGAACCCTACAAATAAAGAATTAAAATCATGCAGTTTTATAAGTATTTATCTATTAGTCCAACAACAAGCCATTGTAATGTCAGTTTTTTTTTAAATATTGAGTTTACAAAAAGTATTAATATTGTGGTCTAGCATTATTTTTTTAAAAAGTGATATTAGAGTGAATACTATCATAATCTAATTGTATATTTCGATAAAAATAAATATTCACTCTAAAATGTGATTTTTTTGTAAACGCAATATCATAATCAAAAGAAGTATTTCAATAAAAAAACCCATCAAAATTACTAAACGAATGTTTTTAAAAAAAATGAGATTTACAAAGAAAAACCTAACACTCACGTCCACTGAGACTGCACGTCAGCGTTAAATCTGATGCACGGTCGCAGTGCACGTCCATTATGAACTAGTAATTCTGACGCCGTTTATTTAGGGATCCCGTAAAAGAAGAGAAGCAAAAACGGTGCTTAGCATGGCCCTGCCACTATAATCCTACAAAGTTAGTGTACAAGCATTTATAAAAAAGAAATGCATCATCTCTTGGATTACCAAGAATGTCCTTTAGTATGACGAATCGATGATGTTATACTTGATTAGAGTTTTCCTTTCTAGGTTATGTCAACAGTTACCTTCTTTAGAGGGGGATCCTCTGCATAGTTGTTCATTGTTGTTCCACAGGTGAGACTGACTCCTGATGAGCTTTCAGGCTGAGTTGCAGCAGCCATGAATTTATAATCCCCAACAAATTGTTCCGGCTTTAGAATATGGAAAGAGTACGATAAGTTTCCATCCACACTCATCATAGCACAGCTTTTACCACAATTCTTGTAATGATATTGATAAGCAGACCCGATGGAACTTGATCCTGAACTTATAAAAACAAGTCTCTGCTCACCCAAAACCTTGTAACCACGACGCCCAACCTGCAAAAAACAACGAAGGAATTTATACTTATCACCAACTATATATATATATAGATATATAAGAATTACTGACACTCTTCCTCCAAAGAACTTCCTGCTAGGAACTTATAGGGGTGCAGGGGCCCAACACGTAAAATAAAGTTTGGCACGATCAAATGCCAAATTCAGCAGAGGACTACACCATCTTGGAATCAATAAATATAATGAATCATGCCAAATCCATCACCAAAGCTGCAAAAAAGAAAAAAAAAATATTTTGGTAATATTGACCTGATTATCACAGCAGATTAGACGCAGACCACGCTTCTTGAGAAACTCCTGCACCTCCGTAGCACCAAGAGTATTACCATAACGGTTCACCTTCTTCTCCATACTTGGATCTGACCCGTCCAAATCACAAAGCAATTCTAATTTCGGCATATATATGGGCCTTGTAGTGTAATCTTTGCGAGGAATATGTATGGGTCTCCAAGTATTCTTTATATAGTGCAAATCATGCAGGGAAGGTGAAGAAAGGCCACCATGAGTACAAAGGACCTTATCATTTATCAGAGCAGCAACAGGTAGGCAGTCAAGACAATCATTGACAGTGTTAAACAACTCAAGTTGGTGCATTTTCACCTCTTCACACTCATCAGCAAATATATGTTGTGGCGAAAGCCACGAAACACCATCATAGTTTCCCCTCAGGAGAAAAATGTTTTTAGGATATTTAATCTTGAATGCAAGAAGAAGCAATGTAGTATCCAACCGATATCTGAATCTGTCAGCATAATTGCCCAAGAACAAGTACTTCGATTGAGGAGGAAGTCCATCATGTTTAAAAACTGACAGGAGTGCGTTAAACTCACCGTGAAGGTTGCCTGATGGCATAATACAGCAAGATATTCAGTGCACAAAAATAGTTTTTATTTGGCTTGATATGATCAATCACTTGACAAAGAATCATAAAAAATATAACCAAGTAGGTTTAAAGCTGAAGTGTTGAGCAAAAATGGTGACGAACACTCTCTCAAAATATCATTCACACACCAAGAGAGGACTCTGCATCTCTGCAGTTAAGGCCTAGAACCTTCAGAACTAACTTTTCAGCTTTGTTCAGTAAAATGAATTCTTGGGTAGTTGAACACACTAGAAAGAAAATCGTCAGACAAAAACATGTCCAAGACAGGAGAAAGCAGAACTGAATTAACTAAATTAAGTGTAGGCTGGGACTAGCTGCTATTGTTCAGATATATGATCATGGCTACAGATATCTGTGGCGAGCACAACGAAAGGATATCAATTTGCATGTACAAGAGCTCAGCATAAACCTCAGCTGTGTACCACAATTGAATGGCAGAAATATTGAGAGTGTTTGGAGAACAAATACATCACACCAGAAGAATGCATTGCTCTCTCCATTGAATGCATTAAGTGTAGGGTCAAAAGGATAACCTAGATCCAATTCTAGAAGGGTGTCAGGCTGGCTCAAATACTAAAAATTTTATAAGCCGTGTGTTAGTCAGATTTTCTTTTCTTCTGTCTTCACCTGGGCATATCCGGGTTGACATGTACATGTCATTTCTGAAATATCTATCATTTCACAAGAAAACGTGAAAAATGATGAAGTCATAGGTCATACGCTCTTACTAATTTAGCAACCCGCCAGAACTTAAGGCATAGTTCTTAGAATCCTAAACAAAATCGTTTGGAATTCTTAGGATCATATTCATCATAATGCAGGGCGGCAACAGCATATCAGAAGAATTCTAACAAAATAGGAACAGACCCTAGATGGTGGGAAAACGAACACAACAGCAACAAAAACAATAACGAATTCAACCAAGATGGTGATTAGTGAGACCAGCTTTTTCTGCTAGAAACACTTAATCACCACAAAGTGATATCAAACTCCCATCCACAAACAGGTAAAAGAAAGCGTACCGGCAATGTTAATGGGAGCTTTAAGCTCGAGAAGTCTGGGCTCTTTTACTAAGATATCACGGGAAGCGATAAGAAGTTGTTCGATCTCATACAACTGAAATTCAATTTGTTCCCATGGAAATGTCTCAGCTAGAAGACGATTGATCAGGTTGTCGACAAGAGATTGGCTCATCTGATTGTTCCCTTTCTGTCTGTCCTCCATAACTCACCAACCTGACGTCTCTGTGTAAAATTAGGGAAAGGAATGGAGGATGCAAGAAACGAAGAAAAGGGCTTCTGGGATTTTGTATGGAATATGACATCTTCTCCAAGCCCCGATTATACGCTGCCATAATTTCCACTCGAAAGGTGCTCATCCGTTGACAAAAATGCTTTGTATAATGGATTCTAGATTCTAGATTCTAGATTCTAGAAGAGTTTGCAGTTGACTGCTGTTGTAAGCGCCGTAAATTACACAAAACCTACCTAAAATTAGGTCTTCTTTCACAAAACCACCCATAAAAAAGTAGAACGTAAAAAGATAGTATTATGTTGTTCTTTGTTTTAATTGATTTGATTAGCTTTGAAATTTTGATTGGATTATGTTATATTTGGTTGAAATTGTTGAGTTTTTTGAAAAAATAGAATGAAGAAAAATGAAAAAATTAAATTGGGTTGATTTGCTTTCTGGGTTGTTATAGTGTAAATTTTTATGGATTATTTGTTCACGACCTTGATAAGAAAATGTTGAAACACTATTTAAAATGAATACACACAATCGTGAAATCATTAAAATGGATCATACAAACCATATATCATTCACATATTCGGTAACTTTGATCATAGAAACTGAAAATCCTTGCGGAGAAGCAAGACAATTTACTTTGAAACATAACAAAAATATTGTTTGCGCTACAAACACTATTGACTTTTGTTGTCAAAAAAACCTTTATAACGATTTATGGACTGTCGATAAGACTTTTTAACGGATAGACGGTCAATATTATTTAATTTGTAATAAGTGTATAGACACATTTTTTAACTAAATACATAAGTATAAATTTACCTTAAATAAACTTTAACTAATAGTATACATAATCTAAACTATTTGAAATAAAAATTCATTTATTGCATATATCGATTGGTAAAAAAAAAAGCAAAAGCCACGAAATCACCCCTTTGGCTTCTTTGACGTGGCAATTACCAATTGGTTCGTCCTATGTGTATTCCCCAGTACGCTTGTACTATTTGCTAACGTACGCCTGAGGCACAATTGTGCTATCATACACCCAGCTTAACCCCGAAGTCCGAACAGTCAATTCCCAACCTTTTTTCCACCACCGGGCCAAGATCGATCTCTCACAGTACAGAGTTCAAACCCCAATTCCTTGATCTCTTATCCCCTCTCCATCTCAGTCGACCCGAATGGCAGTTCGGGCTACGGTCACCCGATTCCCTATCGATCCGGACGCCCAGGACACATCGGGGCTACCATGGGGTGTCACCGTCACGCCCTTCGCGGGCATAGACGAGAACGGAATCCCACCGGCGTACGGATCGTATGGTCACCTATTGCCAAGATGCGAGAACTGCTGGGCGTACTTCAATACATATTGTGAGCTCGATCAATGGAGTTGGAGCTGTTGTCTCTGTGGAACACTCAATGGCCTGTCGTCTGAGGCTATTGCTCGCTACTCTCATCCCCAGTCATGCGCTGAAATGAGCTCGTCCTTCATCGATCTCGAAATGCCCCGTGAGTTTAACTCCTCTTTGTTGTTGGCTTGAATTGATTTTCAGATGCTAGTTGCTTATAGTGGCTAGGAGAAGCGACATGTGGTTTGAGATTATGGAAATTGAGGGACGTTATAGTGTTCCATGTTGGTTATTAAACTAAGTTGTGATAAAACTGACAATGGAATTCCAATACCCAAGGGCTATTTGTCGCAATAGCATGTGATCGAGTAGTTCCTCAGCTTTGAACTTTGAATGGGACAAATAGTAGACATCTCTGCAAAATTCAACCCCCTGCAACTTATAGAAGTAACCTATGGAATTGTTAAGTGTACAATGTCAAATTGAACACTTGCCAGATGTTTCAGTCAGCGCTGTGCTAAGCTTTAAGAAAGTATAAACTGTAAACGAATATCAGAAATTCTTAAATATGGAAGTATCATGTGTAGATGTTGCGTTTCTTTCTTTTTGATAGCTAATGCAAGTCTAGTTTTGTTGCATTTTATCAGTATCCTCTGGTTTGACACAAGGATATGATGACGAAGTGGTGCAAGCTCGTCCTGTCTATGTGGCTGCAGTTGATCTATCATGTAAGATTTGGCCTCTTGATATCCTTTTCTGTAATTTTTGTTCGATAATTGATTGGAAGTTGTGGGTGGAAATCTCCTTCTTGGAGCTAGCTTGTCTATCAAGGCACTACCTGAACTCATGGCGATGGCTATGAAATTTGTTGTTTTCCACCGGATTTGCATCGTTCAATAGCTGCTTAACTAGATTTGACAGATGTACGCTTAAATTTTCTATGCTGCTTGCTGCGTGGAGTTCTTAGTTGAGCTAATTATTTATTGGAAAAATTATATTTAAGTCTAATGTTGTTTTTTCTGTGATTGTCTCGGTATTTGGCATCTCACGCGAATAACAATGTAGTTATTATACAATGAAGAAAGTATTGAACGAGGAAGCATCAGTATTCATGGTTATGTTTTAGCTTAAGAGGAATATTAGTATTTGAAGGTCCAAAAATGAGATACTAAAGAGTATTAATTTCCGTGCATTAGTCTCATTGACTTTTTTTTACCAATTGTTTGTTTTTAAATTATTGAATATGCATGTGAAGCTTTCAAACTTAATTCATCATGTTTAAGTCTTTATAGGAACGGCAATACTTGTGAAACTGTTAGATTCTATTTGTAAGATTTTCGACTTGTAAACCACATTGGTACCTGTTCATCATTAAGTAGCATTGTTGTGAATATGGCCCCATTATGATAATCATTAACATGATGTTTGAAGGGGCCATTTGCTCATACATGTATGGATGCTCACACTTTCACTTTTCATGCTTGATTTGCAGCTTCAGAAGAGTTTTTGGAATTAACTAAGAGCGGGTTGTTAGCAGCTTTAGAAGGTTTTGTTACTTCAATGGAATTCCCTTTTAACAGTTGCTTTTTTCACTGGCACTTAGCTGACAAATAATGAAACTTCCACTTCCAGCTCTTGCCCCCGGATCACTCTTTGGCCTTGCTACATTTAGCCACAAATTAGGGCTGTATGATGTTCAAGGGCCTGTTCCAGTTGTAAAACACGTATTTATCCCACCGGATTCAGATGGGACTCTATCTATAGAGCTTGAAGATGTCATGCCTTTATTGTCATTTTTAGCCCCAGTATGATTTCAATACTTGAATGGAATCTTTCTATTTGGCATATGGATATATATATATATAGATATATATATATGAAATTCTTCAAATGTGGCTTTTGTCCAGGTGGAGACATGTAAAGACAAGATAGCAGCTGCACTTGAGACTCTCAGGCCAACAACATCTTGGGAAAGAAGTACAGCTGGTCAAGCACTTGATGGCGTACTACTTGGTGGCCGAGGTTTTGGAGCAGCAATGGAAGCCCTTTGTAACTACCTTGGGTCAGAATATGGAAGTACCTTTGCTTTAGGTATGTGCAGTTTTTACTTCATAAAACTAAAGAACTTTTGATCAATTATTTGCACATTTTCAAAGTCCTAATCTTGGTCTATATTATTGGTAAATTAGTGTCTACATCTGAAGGATGTTATTTAATTTTTTTTTGTTATGATCAAGTTCAGCTAGGGTGTTTGCTTTCCTGTCTGGTGCTCCTGATTATGGACCTGGACAATTGGATACCGGACGGTATGGTGAGCAATATGCCAGTAAAGGAGAGGATGCAGACCTTGCTTTACTTCCGGAGCAGACACCGTTCTATAAAGATCTGGTGATTATTTATTTTTCTATTCTGTCACTGTTTACTTTTCAACGTATCTTCTATATATATTTGCTTTCAAGTGTTGAACAATCACATATATTTTGCAGGCTGCTCTTGCCGTTCAAGCTGGAGTTTGCGTGGATATATTTGCTGTAACCAATGAGTATACAGACTTGGCATCCTTGAAGTTCCTTAGCATTGAGAGTGGGGGCACTCTATTGCTGTATTCAAATACTGATGATTCTACACTTCCTCAGGACATGTGAGTTAAAAATTTTCAACAAAATAAATATTCAACAGGACTGATGATATTACAGTTATGTCTATTATTTCGGGGTCATTCTTATTGATACATAATCTTCCAGGTACCGAATGTTGAGTCGTCCATATGCCTTCAACTGTGTACTACGATTAAGGACTTCGTCTGAATTTAAGACCGGTCATTCTGTGAGTATTTAGAACACGTCAGATAGGATTTTTTTGAGATGCTTGTGTCCTTTATAATGCTTACATGCCTTAAATTTCTGCTTGTGCAGTATGGCCATTTTTTCCCAGACCCACAATATGAAAATGTTCAGCATATAATATGTTGTGATTCTTATGCAACATATGCTTATGACTTCGAATTTTCAAAACTAGATGGGTTTTCAAGGTATATGATCCAATTTGTATTATCCTGTCTTCTGTTTACATGTTTTTCTTTATCTGAGTCGTAACCTTCATTTCTTCGCAGACATGCCTCAGAGCCTCCTATTATACAAATTGCCTTCCAGTACTCTGTAGTTGTTCCTCCTGAGGAGCTTTCAAGTTCGGGATTGAGTGCTGCAAGTAGGTATGCTTATATTTGTATTTTCTGCATTGTATCATAAATATACTTCAAGTCCCAAATGCATCTCGAAAGCCTCTGTAGGGTTGGACGAACAGGCATAATAACATGTCTAATCAAGCAAGATAAAATTTTGTGCGTGATCATCTTCTAAGCCACCTTTGAGAAAGATTGTTCAATTGATCTCCTTTCTTAACCCCTTATTTTAAGTTGGGAAAATTAAAATCTATGCCTTGGGCAGTTGGTGGTATCTTCTGTATATCTTTTCAGTTTTCCCTCGAGCATATTCTTTTTACCTCTCTGTTCTTCTCACTCTCTTCAGAATGCCAATATCTCTCCCCTCTCTGGCACAAGCCTACCTCCATTCTATCCCTATGATAAGTGTCTTTGAGATCAAAGCCAGTTATATATATAGGTGACATTTAATGGATGAGAAGCAGGTCTAACAATGATTGCTTGGACAAAAATCAATCCTCCATTTCTCTTTAGGATGCGTCACATGTCCTAAATACAATTGAGGAATTTCTTCTACCAGGTTAAAATCTTGTATGTTTTTTGCAGACCAAAGTTTTCCCTTAAACGGCGGCTGAGAATTAGGACTTTGCAGTATGGTGCTGCTCGAAATATCAATGAACTTTACGATAGTGTTGATCCTGAGGTGGTTATTTCTATCCTTGTTCACAAGGTAATGTTGCAATCCTTACTGAATTAAATAATGCATTTTTCCCAGAAAAAATATGGAGGTGTTTTGGACGCCCTTTGTGGTATTGTCTTAAAGAACAAGACAGAATATCTATTGGGTTATTTACTAATTCCTTCATATTTTTTCTTGGAAAAAAAACGCGAAGGGGTTTTCCAAGGTGACTTTTAATGAAAATTTCATTATCCAGGTCATATTAGCTTCTCTGGAGCAAGGGGTACGTGAGGGAAGGATGCTGCTACATGATTGGCTTGTGATCCTCACAGCTCAGTATAATGAAGCTTGCAAACTAATTCAGTTTGGGGCCGGAAACACAACAGTTGCTCAAATTGATGCCTCATTCTCAATGACCCCACAGTTACAACCTTTGCCCCGTTTAGTCTTTGCTTTGCTTCGTAGTCCTCTTCTACGTCTTCATGAAGAAGGAGTTCACCCTGATTATCGCATATATCTGCAGTGCCTTTACAGGTACCGTGTTTTCTGTCTAGTAAAATGTTAGTTATTTGACATGGTAAATTCACTTCTTTTTTTATTCCACATTGATGGTTGCTTCCACTATTTCGCATAATCTGCACTTACTCGTGATGATTTTGCATGTCATTCAAGACGAGATTTTGCTGTTTTTGCATTTTTTTAGTATTGACAATTTGATTTACACCATTACTAATTGTCTGTTCATCATCTCTCTCATTGATGCGGAAAGAACCTAACTGCATTCTCCATTGCAAACTTTTAGCTTCCAGTTACAATTCTGTATGTATTTCCTGCCATGCATTGACTTTGTACCCTGAGGGTGTCAAAACTAGTTATAGTGAACAATGTGATTATTGGCATATCCAATAGACTTATATGTAGCAAATATAATCTTTTTTTCTTGAAGGGAAAAAACTGCTAATATAATCTTGTATCCAAGAAGAATGTTAACCTAACTTTAGCTTATATGCTAAACAAGTACATCGATAAGCAGTATCCTAACTACTCCGATGTTAACTTTTCTGTAGTGCCCTGGAACCAAGCTGTCTCCATCGTGCTATATATCCAGTATTGACGTCATACTCAAGTCCTGATAAGCAAGCATACCCTCGGCATTCCCTGAGCAGAGCTGCATTGATAACTAGCGATAGCCCAATTTTCCTGTTGGATGCATTTACAACTTTGATAGTGTTTTATTCCTCAACAGCGGATGCTTCACTACCGTTCCCACCACCACATGATTGTAAGTAAATTTTCTTGATGAAGTACAGAGAGTCCGAATAGACTAACCGTCACAAAACAAATAACTAACCAACAAAAGATAAGCACCAAACATATGCATTGTGAAAAGAAATTAACCCTTGTCTTTGTGCTCTTATCCTTCAGGCTTACTACGAGAAACCATAAACAAACTAAAAAAGGAGAGAAGTATCACACCAAAGCTCATGTTCATCCGAGGTGGTCAGGATGATGCATCGTTATTTGAGAATTATCTCATAGAAGAACAAGATGTTGATGGGAGTGGGTTTACCAGCGTCATGGGATTTGTTTCCTTCTTAGATGACATCAATCGCGGCGTGCTGGAGTTTATCAAGTGAAGGTGAACTGCATACTATACGCACGAAGACCCTACTTTTCTCTGTTATATCTCGAACACAACTCAAGCAACTGTCATATTTTAGCTTTTTGTTTAGTTGGTCTGATGTACTACTTCTGGTTAGACATTTGAACATACCTGTATTCTTGTTTTCTGTTACTAAATTCTGTTCTATGAACTAAATAATAGGCGAAAAACCTGCTTATGTGCAGGAGCTCAATTCATCAGCTAAGAGCCGGATGAGATTACATGATTTAATGCATTAAATTGCATATTGCCAATCTAATGCATTGAAGTATTGAGCTGTGTTTGGATGTATTACATTATCGTGTTAATGAATGAAATACCGAAAACAAAAACAGTCTACAAAACATCTTTACAACGTTGCTCACGATTGCTCACGAGAAGCTCTCTCGTTTGAACAAAAACCTACAGAGGATTAAGTGTTTTCACGTTGATAATAAACGATGAAATTCATATTGAACTTATGTGCTGAGCTTGAGCCGAATATGATGGGCGTAGATACTGGCCTTTCCCATATATCGATACCGATATCAAGATATAAGATATATGGGCTTGTTCCTTTCGCATATATCAATACCGATATCAAGATATGAGTATGAGATATCAAAATCGATAAAAAAAAAAGAGTAAATTATTGATATCTAAGTATATCACTTTAATACCCGTATACTCAATTACGAAACATGAATAAAGGGAGGAGTGGAGTCACAAAATGCTCCCGTAGTGAACCCACGGCCCAATTTCAATGGGGTTTCAAAATCAGCGCAGCATAGCCAGCCC
The DNA here is from genome assembly GCA_033239045.1 of Fagopyrum esculentum. Classification (NCBI taxonomy): domain Eukaryota; kingdom Viridiplantae; phylum Streptophyta; class Magnoliopsida; order Caryophyllales; family Polygonaceae; genus Fagopyrum; species Fagopyrum esculentum. Next base: position 138,480,927 of record BSUD01000008.1, on the reverse strand, counting down.
ATTTCCACAATTGCTATCCTGCGCCAATAATTCGTTGTGCAAAACCCCCCAAATCCGAAACCTCCAAGTCGAAACACTCCAGAGTCGAGTCCCAATACTGTGCTCCGCAACAATGGCATCGCTTCAGCCTCACTTTCTCTTTAATCACCCATCTCTCTCTCCGCCTCTCTCTTCCTGCTCCAGGCTATCAACGCCTTACCTAAAACTATCTTCCAGACCTCCAAAATTTACATTTCTCTCTGCAGCTACGAGCTCGGCTCCGGGCTCAATCCCTGAAGCTGAGAAGGCTATACTCGATGCCGTTGTTGATTCTGAAGGAGGTAATCTTCCCTGTGTAAGGTCTTTCGAAAACGACCTCGCCAGGCTCACGGTTTTTGGATCCGTGGGCTATGATCAGGCCTTGACGGCAGCGGCAGCGGATGGCGGTGAAGCCGCCCAAGAGCACCTTTCTTCCGGCAAAAACACAATGGTGGTTGAAACCGTATATCCTGGGTCTTCCGACGATCATGGCACCGTCTCCAAACGACTGGTGAGTTTATTTCATTTTTAAGTTTCATTGTTGGAATTAGCAGCATGATTCGTTGAGTTTTTTAGTAACTGTATTGTTTTCTAGGGTGCTAATTAAGATCTCTTTCTTGTAGTTTTTGTCTTCTAAAAAGGTAAAAGAGAAGGCTCGAAAATTACGCAGTTATATCACTGAAGATATTCTGAAGAGCTCAAATTCTGCAAACATACTTGCAATGACGTTTAGACAGGTTGTAATGCATAGTCTATTGAGCTTCGAGCTGGTAACTCTCCAGCCGGGATCACGAAGAAATATGGAGGATCTTGGGAGTATCAGAGAGGTTCGTGCTTATGCCGTGTTCTTTCTCTTACACTAGTGTTGTCTGGTGTATGATTCTCTTTGTTGTAATGGAGTAGAACGATGTCTTTCCTGCAGGTTGGGCATGTTACTGATAGGTTCAGTTCTCTTATAACCAGGTCCCTGCCTCTTTTGCTCTTAGCTCAAGCGATGAGAGGGTCATATATGTGTTAGCTGAAGCCATTTGCATCTTAGCTCTTGAAAGCATTAAGAAAAACTTAGACGGTGGATCATCGGGAAAAGGAACAAATGGATTTTTTCAGTGGGCTTCTAAGACAAGAAGGGTACGTTCAAAGGATTCCTCAGTGACCATATATAGGTTTGAGGATGAAGTACTTGAAAATGCCAGGAGCCTGCTTCAAAGGTTTAATGCAGAGAAGGATAGTTGGAGAACCTTCCTGAAAGAGAAACCGATATCTACTTGGTGGTCGTCATTGGTGCACTCAAAATTGGAGAAGCTTGGTGGACCTGAGTTTAGTAATTGGATTAGTGAGTATATCCCTGCTTACAAGCTTGAAATTGATTCGGATTTACTCCCTGACGTTAAGTTTGAAGGATGGAAAAGAGCTGCAGAAAATAGGTGGGAAGTTCTACTGACCCACTCACAGATGGTATTTTTTCTCCCTTTCTTTTAGTATAATGAATCAAGTTAAACTGATGCTAAATTACGAAAATACGTTAGGGATGCACTTTCAATGTTTGTTCTGCTCCAATTTTAAGTAATTGTGATATGAAATGTTTTGCACTTTCATAGTAAATTCACTGCTTTGTCTTGGTACTGTAGCTCGTTCCTATTAAAATTAAAATATAACAAATCATAGCAACTGAAACTTCTTTGAATATTTTCTTCTTCCTAGATTTTCCTCTATCTTTCCCATGCTCACCTCCACCAAAGCCAATTTCTGTGGCTAAAAGATCTCTTTCTCAATCCACTGTTTTTTTTTGTAGTTTGCCCAATGTACCACCTGAAAGCATCCGTCGTAATCCTTTCTTTCTGAATCTGTTAGGGTTATAATATGTGTCAAAATTGATTATTTTTATGGTGGTAGTCGGGACCATCATTTAGTTACCGTTTAGTTCTTTACAGTCCATCGATTCCTTCCACTTAGCTCTGACTGAACCAAATCCCTTCTTTCTGATTTTTTTAGGATTAGAATATGTAACCTATAGCAATAAAAATCCATGAGTGGAATCAATACTGAACCTGTTGAAGACCTCCCTCTGATTCAGTGAATCCTACAAGAATTGAGCTCTCATATCTCTATTCATCTTTTCCCTTATCTTTTCTTTGAATCTCAATTCATCATTTAATCCAGCAAAGATCCTCTCCACATGAATATTCAACGTCTTCTACTTCTTTCTCTGGATTACCCTGCTATGGTTGAATTTTGGCCCACCTTTAAGCTTTCTTTTTCATTCCTAGACTATCTGGTTGTGGCGGATGTATTTTAGAGGTAGATGGCCTTCCCTAACATCCTCTGTGGCCCAGAATCATACTGGCAATGCTCTGTGGGTAGCAGTATGGCAACATTTTCTAGTCCGCGAAAATTTGGGAGGTCTTTGTGGGGGAAGCATTGCTTCATAGGGTGTGGGAGGCACGATAAGGTGTTATAAAGGTCTGGCTGGAGTCGTATCCTCTTGGGGAGGCACGACAAGGTGTTACTTTTTAAATTCTTATGATGCTCTTATTTGCAATAACATTATTAGCTTAGCTTCTGGTTAGTTTTGTATAGGTAGACATGTTGTTGTAAGAATATTATGGCTTACTTAGTTGCTACACTCCAGCCACGGGAAAACTCATTTATTCTTTTGATAAAGAGCCCCCTCAAGCTGTTCCTGAGATCGCAGAACTCGATTTGATAACATCTAATGAAATTAGTGTTCCTCATTAAAATTGAGATAGCTGTAGGATTCAGCAGAAATTTTCAATATGGAGAGAGCTTATACATAAGATTTTCAATGTGGAGAGAGCTTATACATGTTTGTTAGTCATTTTACCCATAAATTATTCTAGTTCTACCTCTTTTAGCTGAGACTCTGAGATATTTGCAGGTTGGATTAGCAAATATCCTTGATATGTCACTTGAGGATCCATACACTCTTCCTGATAAAGAAATATCATGTAGCATGGTAGAAAATGCTAAGAAGCTATCGAAGAATAAGGTACGCTTATGTATATTTTACTATACTCTGTTGGTGAAATAAAGCTGATCATTGGTCAAATTCTTGACATTTAAGCTAGCATCAGCATTTGAGATCTAATAAACCATTTTATTTAACGGGATCTGCAGTTTCATGAATTTTCATTTTATATTTTGTAATCTATAGTAAAATCCATTGTATTGTATCAAATGTCTTCATTCGTCGTCTTGAAATGGGGTCATGTTTAAGTTATTGTTTTGATCAAGTCTTCTAATTTGAAGCTAATGGTCATTACAGAGAGGCTCTTCCTTGTTGCAAATTCTCTCTACGGCACTTGCGGGTGCAGTTTTACTTGTCTCCCTTAATGTAGTGGGACGGCTTTGTTTACCTCGTCTATATGCTAGAGGGAGGTACCCTGGAGAGAGTCGCTTGGTCCCTACTACAGAAATAAGTGATTTACAACCTCTGTCACTGGAGAGCTCTGAGGTACATATTTCCCCACATTTTCCAAGTGCCGGAAGTAAAACAACAGAAAACTTGAATCCGTGCAAGTAACTTTTTGATTGTCCTTTTCCTTTGAGATCCCGCTAAAATTAGGTGCACTTCTGCTGCTTGAATTGCACAGGGAAAAAAGATAATGCTTTCCTTCCCAAGTCGACAAACTCTTAATGAACACAACACACGACTTTGTTAACATATTGTAATTACTATTTGGAGAGAATTGCAAAGAAGCTAACGTGATGCTATTACTTTTTATCATTTTCATTTCTAATATTATATCCCAATATATGGATAGGTAGATGCTTTATGCGTGACGGTTATCAGAAAGATAAAAGACTCTTATGGTTGGGAAGGAGAGATAATCTCGGAACCTGGTGTGGGTGCCTGGGTAGGAAAATTCCCCGCGCACTTGTTAGGGAAACAACAAAATAGTGACTTGGATGGTGAAGGTGCATCTACTAGTTCTCCAAGTGATGAAGAGTTGAAATTGTCTGCTCAAAACACTATCAGTTATCAGGTTTGTCACTATTCTCTTGATTGTTTAAATCTTACTATCTATTTAAAAAGTGAATGTAATTAAATCCATATGCTTTATAATTTAATTTTCATATTCAGTCAATTGCTAAAATATCTTAATAACTGATGTGTAGATTACGTAATATTCCTCTTTGCTTTGTTTTTATTATTTTAAATTTGCTTGGGGGTAGGACCGTGGGAGGAATTGTTGTGTTGACTAGGCATATCCGCAGATGCTATATTAGTATTTATACTGGTTGAATTTCTTTTTGAAAGAAATTGTACTTCTCTTTTGCTGATGAATAGTGATAACTAGGTCAGTTGAAGTGTTCATTGTAAATCATGTTAATGACATTACATTAAAAAAAAATGTTTGATACACAGTTACGCACTGCCTTAGCATGGAGTAGTTTTAAGGGTTCTGTTGAAACCATTCACTGACCAAATAAACAGAAACTGTTTGGTGTTCATGTGATACCTTAACTCTTCAATTTGTAGTCGATTTCAATTTGGCAATAGCCTGATATTTTATTGAAGGAAATGATTCTGCTTCCCAGCTGATTGCTAAAGCCTTATAAGTCGGGTCTTGGGTAATGTGTTCATACTAGGTGGTTCTTTCATCTGAGGGCAGAGTAGTCGGGTTCCAACCCACAAGTCGTGTCGCTGTCAATAACTGGGCTGTAAATCCGTTGGCAAAGGAACTATATGGTGGCAAGCAGCTCTCCCCAGGCATGCTATCCTCTAATTCTCATCCTGTTTTTCTGAACTTCAATCAGTTTGTTGCTTAATGTTCCAATTCTTGGACAATTTTTCATTATATTTTCTCCTGGCAGGAATCTTGGAACCGAAGTTGAAAATCAGCAAACCCAATGGGGTCATTGTAATGGAACTGTTGATGTCTCCGGATTTCGCTTTAGTCAGGCCTCTGAAGTGAGCATTTTGTGGTGTCGATACATTATTAGTTATTTAGATGGTTTCTCTGGCAAAATCTGTGATGTTCTGAACATTCCGTGGTTGTAAATATTTTTGCTTGCTTATAAAAATTTGAGTTCTTGAAATGTCTTTTAAAGTGCCATTCAAATATGAAACAATATGAATCTATTTTATTCTTCTGAATGTCATTGAAATTATATGAACGAGAGCGGGTGACTGACCAACCCAAATCACCCGACACTATTATACGGATGGAAATTTGGGTGATGGGTGGATGACCCAAGGATCGTATGAAGATATTTTTACCAATCACCCAAAGATTCCAAAATAGTTCACCGCTTCATGAAATCGTCTCCTTTTTTCTTGAATTTGAAAACGGAAAGCCGTTAAGAAGAGCTATCTCCTAGGATAGTTCATCATAAAACATGCTTGCGGATGAAAACATAAATTTGAGATCGTTCGAAATTTCGGAATGAGTCAATACGAAATTTCGGAATGAGTCAATACGTTGGCGGATGAGAACACGAAGTTCGAAATCGTTTTTCAAATGGGTCAATCTACGTAGAGAAAATTACTTTTGTTTTCCTTTCCTATAATGGTAACATAATCTATATGAGTCGGCCTATGGATGGGTGACGGGTGAGTCACTGCATCGATGAACTACCCTTACTGCCACGGGCTTGTTTTCGAACACACATGGCGTAAAAGGCCGAAAGAGTCCTCAAATTACAGAAACGGGGCAGAAAGCACAAGAAGTAGCCAAACCTGTCATGGCAGAATCCGGAAACCCGAAAACACAACCGGATCTCGGCGACTCAGAACGACCACCACTACGAGAAGCACAGCCATCGAAGCTACCAGGCGAAGTCAACAACCACAGCGGATATTCGACTTCGGGTCAGAAAATTCATTTCCCTAACCCGCCGGACAGGGTGAACCCGGACGCAGCTACACTGAGAGATCAATGGAGGTATGCGATGAGGCAGTATAGTAAATGGTACTCTCACGCTTGGGGAACCGCCATTCTTGCCGGTGCTGCTTTCTTTGCGTTGGGTTGGATCGTCAAGGGCTCTAATCCCCTTCCTTCTTACAGCTCGCCTAAACAAGACCCTAATAAGAAGCAACAGCCCTCTTCTTCTGATCGTTGATTGGCTTTATTAGGTATATATTGTTTATGCCTTTCAAAATTTTGTTGTTTTGTTTTGTGGTTTTGGTGTTTGTGGATGATCAGAGAAATCAAGGACTTGATAATTTAGAGGATTGAATTGTTGATGAAGCTCTAATTATTACGGTTTAAAGATAAACTCGAGATGGTCTTTGGCATTCCATATATCAATTTCTAGGGTTTGGCGTTAGATTAGTTTATCTTTTGTAGCGGTAGTTGGGAACCTATTTCAGGCCCATAGTTTGTGCTGTGCCATTGTAAAATGTCTCAATTGTTTGTGAATCAAAATGAATTGAATGTACATGTAATTGATCACTTGACCAGTGATCAGTCATCTGTTTATTTAGTTTGAGTGAGCTTGCTGTGTACAAGATACATCCATCTAGTAGCTACAGACATCTTCATGTTGTAAAAATGTTGAACCATCTTCAATCTAGTTTTAAGGACAAATTGATTCAAGTGCTATAGCATAATGTACTTCCAGTTGAATGCAATCAATGGTGGTTCTGTTTGAACCTTGATAAACTCTGCATCCATGTCGAACATAGATTAAAGGAAGGTTAATTCATACTTTTCCTTCTAGTACCGAATACAGTAGCTATTCGTAAGTCCTAATCATATGTGAATCTGCAATAAGTTCTACTTTTGCTGTATTCCATACTGCTATGGTCTTTCTGATTGCATACTCTTACATTTTGTTTTCTATGTGTGAGGTACCATATTGGCAGATGAAGTAGGTGTTCTTAACAATATGTGAATCGGCAATATATATACCACATGACACAGATAGTAGTGCTACATATGGTCTTTCTGATTGCACTCATTAAGTTTTTCCCTGCTCACTTTACCTATCAGCCAATTTTTGTTTGAGGATGCACTGAAACAAAATAAGCATTCTAAGGTTGTGTTTTGTTATGATCATATGTGCAACAGCTTATTGATTCACTTTCTTTATTTTTCATTCTGCAGCTGACAAACCCTAAGTTTGTGTACTTTTAGACGACCAAATTTGCAAGGCTGGTGTAACGTCTTACGTTCACCTTGACAGACTTAGGGATCCATGTATGTCTGGAATCGGGTGTCCGCTGTTTGTGAATGAACCTTTTTCAGATCATCCAGGTACGAAAAGCACCCTAAAAATAGACTTCCTTCCTAATCCCTTAGGGCACAGATTGGTTGCTTCCTTGAAGTTCTCTTTCTTGCTCTTTGTAGCCTTTTCTTGACTGGTTATGGCTTGTGTGTATATCCTGAAGCATTTTGAGATTGTAATCTATGCCTTCCTCTTGAAAATTACTATAAATATACAACCAAGTTTTTTTTTTCAATCTTTCTTTATTGTTTGATTATATCTGTTGTTTATGATGTTGGTGATTTTATTAGAATCTTCAGCCATTACTCATCCAATTTTCTCTTCATATAAACATATCTTGACTTGAAAACTTGGTCTCATAACACACACACACACCACTAAGGGTGTGTTTGCTTGTATGTGTGCTCAAATTGAAGTTTAAATGAAAAAACTAGATAAATTGCATTTGGTAAAATATAGTATTTTGGTCATGTAATGGGCACATGATGAAAAAGAGAGAATTTAAATTGACCAACCAAATGCAATTTATTTACAATTTTAACTTAAACTACAAAAAAAATGAAATTAAATGACAAAACAAACACACCCTAAAGACTTGCTGGATTGGACAACACTTTAAGAAGAAGAATACAAACTTGCATTGCAACAAGTCACAGTTAAGACTTGTTGAAGAGGACAACACTTCAAGAAGAAGAATACAAAGTTGCAACTAGTGAATTTGGATGAACAAAGACTCAGGTCACTGGTATTGATCTTTAAAGTGTTGTTCAACTACACTTAACTTGAACAGCAACCACCTTCTACCGCTGTTACTTCATCTTTACCACTAATATCAATGGTCTTTCCCTTAGGCAATGCAGCAGGATCATCCCCAATATCAAGCGCCTTCCTGCTCACAACATGGTATATCTGCGCCAACACCTCCTTAAACGCGTTTTCAACATTCAATGATTCTAATGCTGAGGTTTCCATGAAGAAAGTGTTCTCCCTCTCTGCAAAACTATTAGCATCGCTCGTGGAGACGGCTTTCAGGTGTCTTAAATCCGCTTTGTTCCCCACCAGCATTACGACAATGTTGGTGTCTGTGTGATCCCGAAGCTCCTTCAGCCACCTCTCGACGTTTTCGAATGTGATGCGGCGGCTGATGTCGTATACAACCAATGCCCCAACTGCTCCTCTGTAATACGCGCTGGTGATTGCTCGATACCTTCACCGTTCAAACACGTAAACTAGGTTAGGACCGTTATTTGAGATGAACGAGCTGAGTTTTAATATCTTCAGCTTCAAAAGCCTAAACTATAACCAAATTTTAAAATGTGTTCATACTTGGGGACGTGCAAAAGGTCTAAACCGGACCGTAATATTATGGTACACTCGGGATTGGATTGTAATAGCAATCATAATAAAAGTTGGTTCATCTAATCATTTTTAAGGTTGTTATTCGAGTCAAACAATATACGCCTAAATTCAAATCAAATTTTTTTCCCGTCGAGCTCCTAGCACAACATATTATGTACTAGTTTTTCTACCCATGTATGATCGATGTGGGATCATTGATGTGTATTTTTAAAACAAAAAAGGTGTAAAATACAATAAAGGAAACCTTTCTTGGCCGGCGGTGTCCCAGATCTGAGCTTTGACGACCTTGTCATCAACGGTAATGCTACGAGTGGCGAACTCGACGCCGATGGTGGATTTGGACTCGAGGCTGAACTCATTGCGGGTGAAACGTGAGAGAAGATTGGATTTTCCGACCCCGGAATCGCCGATGAGCACCACCTTGAACAAGTAATCATAATCGTCATCCGCCAAATACGCCATCTAGTTATTTTTATTTCTCCTTCTTTCTATCTAATCTTCAATTTCTATCCCATTCCTGGCGATCCCAAATTTTAGATTCTCTTGTTTTTCTTCTCTTCTTCCTCTGCTTCGTTATGAGGAAAACAGGGAAGAGGACCAGAGAAAATTGCGTAGATGTGCACACCGTGTCACTTTTCAAGGAGGTTTTTCTTCTCTATTTTGCTTGGCTTTGTTTTGACATTTTTTCAAATATTATGTTATCATTAAATTTTGATTAATTTCTTATAAATGAGAATATTTTTATGATATTTTAATTATTAAATCAAATCTAAAATAGATATTTTGGTTCATAATGTAAGATATCATTCCTATTATAAGTCTAAATATAATGAGGTCGTACACTTATAAAAAGACACGTATTAAAATAAAATATTTGGAGGAAAACTTATAATAATGTTGTCATGTGTGACAATTTAGTTTATTTTTTGATATTATTTAAAAAATGGTACAATTTATATAATTGTTTAAAAATATATTTTCGGTGTTATTTCTCGTTTTGTTTGTTTGGCGCTTCCTTCCTTTGGTGTCACTTAACCGGCTCACTATTATCCAAATTTTTAATTGTAGTGTTTTTCTTTAGTTTTTTTTTCTTCTTCCGACGGTCTATTTGTTATCATTTCATATGCCTTTTCAATACCTTAGTTAGTCATTTCTGCCTTATGTCTAGTATATTGAACTGATTTCTTTCAAAAAAAAAAATTGAACTCATTATTGCATTTGTTCTATTTAATATCATGTAAAAATCAGAGATGTCATCAAAACAAATGTCGATAAAAAAGAGCTCAACTCACCAAATTCTTTCTTTATTTATTTGATCATTTATACGATAAAACATGATGTGTATGACTTTTTGGTCATTCTTCTTTTGTTGTTGTTTCGTTATTTGTCTATTTTTCGGTCTCAAATTATGTGATGCAGTCGAGTTACTTTCCTTCTATAAAAAATACACATACTATTGATCATTTTGTATAGAAGGCTCACCCAAACAATGAATAGGATAATCACTTTCTTTTACTGGCCTAATCTGTCATGAGATCCAGATTCAACACACCAAACCTTCACATTGATCAAGAGTGTATGTTTGAAGTGTGAATTGAATCACCATTGGCCAGAACAATAAGTATATCATATGATATCAGATCAAATGAGAAGAAGAAGCCACACCTGAGAATTGAGAAAAACACAATTGAAGATTGAGCCACACACACACAGCATTCAAGTTGGAAGTTAGAACTGAACTAGATTTAAGAAAAGATTACACGACAGGATCAAAGAAACTACTGCATTGATAGAGATAGATAATTCTAACACAAAAGCACAGCTAGAGGCTGAACTCTTTTTACATGAACAAAGCCAGAAACAGTTGAGCCATTTAAATCAAACACGGCCATCCCACAAGCATTCAAGATTAGCATTGCCAGATGTAAGAAGTGTTTTCACTTCTTCAGGAGGATTCAACCCCAATCGATCAGCTCGTTCCCATCTTGCGATTCTAGTCATCCCCAAGCAAGGTCCATACGCCATGTTCATGTCGAATTCCCTCAAGGTTACCTCCTTATCGTCATAGTCATCTGTCCACATAGAATCGATAATCAATTCAAAAACCCTAACCAACCTGATTCGTCAAATGCATAAATCGCGGAATGGAATTTCAAAGTCAAAATCATCAAACAAAGAAGTAAAGAGAATCGGTAAACCTTTAAGATCAAGGGAGCCACCATGAGAGACCAGGGCGGGAGTTTGAGCAACATCGGAACCAAAAGTCGCAGAATGAGAGGGTTTCTTCTGCCTGGTGGATTTCGTGGGCTTAGAAACGCCGGCATTCTTCTTCGGCTTGTAGAAGCCCTTGATGTCAACTCTCGGTGTCGCCATGGATGCTCGTTCTCGATTCTTCCTTTCCCCAAATTCAAATTTTGACCACGAACCCTAATCACTCACAAACCGACAAAGGTTACAGAAATGTATTTCTAGATATTTCCCGATTTATAACAGGAGAGACGAGAGGTTATGCCGGTGAAATTTTATAATATTAATTTATTTGAAAAAATGTGAATTTTTTCAAACTTATTTTAATAATTTATTGAGTTTTGCTAGTAAAATAATATTATTCACAATGTTTTAATTTATACAATCTCTTAAAGTTAGTAACAAGAAAATAAACCATTATAAAAATCAGATAGGAGAGTGTAAAAGTATTTTGAAAATATAAATAATAAATAAAATTTTATTTATAGCAAATTTAAACATTAATAGCACTTTATTAAATATTGTTAACCAAAATTTTAAAATTCTAATAGCAAATATTGAGAACGAAAGAAAGTTAACCTAGAGATCTTTGAATACAAAACTTTTTTAAAAATTGCATTATAAATTATATTGTTTTTAAGATATTGAGAATTATTTTTTGTTGGACTCCAAATCAAAGCATTATAAAATGTGTGATTTTTTTCTGATTAGTTTATACCGGATAAAATATACATTAACTTTGACTTTCTAAATAATAAATGGGCCGTATCTTAAATCTATATAACTTACTAAAACAAAGGACACTACCGCCACGTGTCAATCAATTAGGTATGCCACCTAGGATTTTTTTGTGAAAAAATGCCACTCCTAAAAAATTTATGAGAGATTACTAAATTACCACTCCTAAATAATAGAATCCAAATTACTAAATAAATATTAAAGATTTATATCTATAACTAATTACTAAATAAATATTAAAGATTTATATCTATAACTAATCTTTATTTTTTTAAGCCATAAATTTTTTTTTAATAAATTAACAACCTGTTATTCAAAATTGTACGTAAATTTTTTTTGTTGTAGATTCTCCAAAATTCTAACCAATTAATAAATTATAGATTATAGCCAAAAATATAATCTTATCAACATAACCGCCAAAATCTACCCAAATCTTTATTAACTGAATGTTCCGATTTTGATTAAAAAATTTGGGTATTAATAAAAAAACAAACAAATTTATTTATTAACTGAATGTTCCGATTTTGATTTTAAAAAATTCTAACTATGAAAAAAATTCAATCTTCCAAATCTCTACTGAATCAAGATTTATTTAAAAGATAATTGAAAAATCTGGATATTAATAGTTGTTTAAAAGATAATTAAACTTAAATTCAGATTACAATAACTAAATCTTGATTACAATATTTTTATAGTTAGACTTAGCCTCAATCTTTTTAGCATTTATCAGTATCATTTTCTTTTATTTTTTCCCAGATATTTAAAATACAAAAAGATTATTCATAAGCGTATCCCGTAAGCTGCGTATCCTGATAACTTCTTCCTATTTGCTATAAATACATAAACAATTGAGTCTAACATTTCATAATTCTGATGTTTTGATTTTCCGGCTTCGACGATGAATCCTATTATCTTTTTTGCATGTTTTGATTTTCCGGCTTCGACGATGAATCCTATTATCAGCTACTCATTTGCCGCAAAACCTTGGATCAGCAAAATCTGAAACCCCTTCAATTGAATCAGCAAAACCTTGGAGCTACTGTTGTAAAAGAAGTATTCTTCTCATTCTTTAACTACTCCATAAGTATTGCATTCTTTAACTATTCCATTAGTATTGCAGCTTGCGATTTTTTTGTAGATTAATTACCTATTGTCTTTAGGTTTATTGTTAATAATACTACTGACAGTTGAATGCAGAGATTTTACATTTTGTTTCTAGGAGCTTATGGTCCATGATGAGCTTAAGAAGGTGTGGAGAAATTAGTTTCGTTTATGCCCAATTGTTGAAAGTTTCAGGTTAAACCCGTAAGTCTCTTATCTGTAAATATAAGAGCCATCAAATGATTACTTACGCCAATTTATCTTCTTCTCTCGCATCATTTTGCCCCTTTTCTTTAGTTTCGCGTCAATCTAGGGCATGGTCACCCGACTGAAGCAAGGAAGAGGATAGCTTCGCTGGCGGCTGAAGTGGAAGGAGAAAGAGGCTTCCTTGGGTACTGCTCGTGAATGTAGTCAAGAGAGTGAGGTTGGCTGGTTGCCTGCAAGGTAGTGTTCTGGCATACGGCGTGCAGCAGACGAGTAGATGAGGCGGCTCCTAAGCGAGACCGGCCGAAGAAGGTGAAGAATAGTGGCAGTATAGGGGTGAGGGTTGACGTCCCGACGTTCTTGTGACGGTCGTTGAAGATAGAAGAAAGAGAGGGCCTTCAACTGTACAATGGTGGTGAAGAAAACTGTAACAGCCAAAAGACTAGGGATCTCGTGTTACCTGTACGGCTTATAGAAATTTAGTTAATAATTATCAAGTTATCAATAAATCCAATCAAATTGAGATTTCTTGTACGGTTAATATAATTGAATATGGTTTAGTTTTTCTTTTATTTTTAATATAAAATTTTGGTTGTTATATAGATTTGATTTAGTTTTTTTTTTCTTTTTAATATGATTATTCTATAATTATCTAACCTAAAAACCCCTTATAAAAACACATTTTTTAACCATCTCACAATTTTAATTCTTTTTTCCTTTTTTATTGTTTTGAATCAATCTTTAAAATCATACTTTTTTAAACTACCTTAACAAATTTGATTATTCTACAATTATCTAACCTAAATGACCCACAATTTTTTATATTTAAAAATTCGTTTTATTTATACTTCAATCTTTATGAGTCAAT
>BSUD01000008.1:138432986-138466679 GCA_033239045.1 Fagopyrum esculentum | reverse complement strand
ACAATACTAAATTTACCGTCAAGTTTTAAATCACATCAATGCTAATAAAACACATTTTCTAATTTTCTGTTTTTTTTTTGCTACGGAGGCTAATGAAAATATGTTTTTAGATTTTACACTTTCAATTATTAGATTGCACTAGAAGTACCACAAGTTAAAGGTATAATATAATATTTTAAAAAGTGTTTAGTAACTCTGTTTTATAGTTGAATACATATTTTGAGGATCGGCTATTTAATATTTTGGCCAAAATTATGAATAAGGTCATTATATGAATGAAATTGTTGCATATAAAATCTTTCGTGTAATATTAAGTTTTTAGGCTCAATTGGAATATTGAATATATATGTTATTGATTGAGATGAGATTTCATGGGTAAGTTGTTCTTGAACGTCACAATTAACTTCAAATAATTATTAATTTGTTGCTATTAATTCTTAATTATCTACAACAAATCTCATCGATGGAAATCAATATTGAAAATATCTCATTGAGACAAAAAAAAAAAACTACATTCAAATTATTTTTTATCAAATACCCGTGCAAGGCACGGGAACTAAACTAGTTACTAATACAATTTACGAAAAATATTATGTATATCACAATAGTAGTTCGTGCAGTATTACAATGCATACTTTATGTATTTTATAACAAAGTTGTACCTTATTGACTTCAAAAAGTATGAATAAATAAAAATCGTTTAGTATTATGAACTATCCATCTGTAAAATCTCGGACCTTTACGGATATAACCTCATTATTATTAACTAAATCAATTAAGTTTAGAAACATGTTTGGAAAATTGACTTCGTCATGTCTAATATTACATCTCTATTAACGAGTTTTATGACGATCTGGTGTATAAGTCCTGGCCCAATTTTGAATAGGATTCGAACTCGAATCTCAAGACTAACACTTAAGGAGTCTAGTACCACAATCACTAGACTAACTGAATATTGGTATGTTATTAAAGTTTGATACTTTAACCTTATCTCTTTTACATCCCATATTTCCTTAACAACATATTCACACTTAAATAATCAATAATAGCTTTAAATTGAAATTAAAAATATGGAAGTAAGCTACAAAAAGAATCAATCTTTAAATCACACAATTTCACCTTAAAAAAATCAAACCTCAAATAGAAGAATGCAAACTACAAATCTTCCTTTTCTCTCCATGTCTTTGCCCTCTCTTAACATCAATATTACCCATCTTCTCCATAGCCACCGCAAAGGCCTGAAAAAAGCCCTTAACATCCTCATAATGGGCCTCAACAATGGGCCGAGTCCTTGGGTCCAAATAAAGGGCCTGGTCCGTCACCAACAGGCCCATATTCTTCTTCAGATTCCCATAATACTCATTGTCGAAGCTAAACGGCGTCGTAACATCAAACGGCACCACAATATCAACATTGCCACCGTACTGTGGACACGTCATTCTCAACTCCTTGAGAAGTTTCGGGTCTATTTCGGCTTGAGGCTTCTTTGTACCGTTGTAATTGTATATCCGGTTCTTTATGTGACGACAATGCGAGAATCCGATTGTGTGCGCCCCAGAAAGCGCAACCAAGTCGTTGATCGTTAGTCCTTTGGATGCGAATAGTGCTATGATCGAGTCGAGGGTTGCGTTGTGCTGTGGGAGGTGTGAGGCGACTCGAGACGCCTTTGATATCTTCCCATCCCACCTTCCTTTCTTTACTTCGTAGTATGGGCCTCCGGCCTGTGATCAAAATTACACGTTTTATGTCAAAGTTAGATACAGACGGACCGGTAGAACGGAGATCGTGTGCATACGAGCGCACATGTGCATTAGGCCCAATCCCAGTACATAAATCCGGCAAGATTTCATAATATAACCAATTGGCTATATGAGTAGTAGTTCACCAACCTTATATATTAGGGTAAGAGTGTCCCATCTTTTCGACGTGGGACCTTATTATCTCCAATATTTTTAAATTTTTATTACTACGTAAATAACTTAAAAAAATTAGAAATAAACATCTAAATAATGTTTTTTTTTATATTATTTTCCAAGCTTAATTTTGCTAAAATATCAACAACTATTTTACAAAGAAAATCATGTGTTAGTTGACTTATGCCATCATAAATTTATTTATTTCAAAATTATCTAATTGTAAAATCATATATTTATAAATATACCATTTTATAATAATTTGTTTATACATAATTAAACTGCCTTTTTCGTAAAGCATTTCATTTGATTTTTTAAAATTCCAACGTGACATTCTTGTATGACGAACTATAATGATTTGATTAAAAGATAACATAAGTTTACAAAATTTAATACAATAATCTATACTTAAAAAATAGAACAATTAAATTAAGCAAAAATATTCATTTGAAATATCCAAATAATATTTTTAGAACGATAAATGACTATATAGATTAACTAATTACGTAAGGGTATAATGGTCAATTAAGTAAGTTTTCACAAAAAGATATATTATTTAATGGTTTAGTGGTTAACTTTCGTGATTATCTAAGGTGATTTTTACTTTATATAAATTATAAATTATTTAGCTAAAAAACGTACTTTTTAAAGTGGCTTTTGAAAAAGGCACTTAACTAAATGATTAAATATTATAAAATCACTATAGTAGTTAGTTAGTGCGTACAATATTTAGGGCCTGTTTGGTTCCAACTCCGAAAACGAAAACGGAATGAAAACGAATTTAGTCCATGTGTATATGATTATTCATGAAATTTTATGAAATCATTTCTTGTGATTTAATGTAAGATGCACTTGTTTTCCCACATTTTGTTACTCTGTAGGGTATCAAAAGTAATCAAACTCTACTCCAATTACTTCAAACCTTCAAACCACAAGGAATGATTCCAAATACTTTCATGTAGGTATACGTATGGATTAGGGCTGAGCAGATTGCGGTCCAAACCGCAACCGAACCGCACTTAATCGGTTCGGTTTGCGGTCCGCAAGTTTTTGTTTTGTGGTTTGCGGTTCAAACCGCAAAAAAAACCGCAAACCGCAAAAAAAACCCTCAAATAAACCGCAAATCGCAAAAAAAAAACCCGTTAACCACAAAAAAACCCCGCAAAACCGCAACCAAACCGCATAAAAAAACCGCAAAATGCGGTTCATTTGCGGTTCAAACCGCAATCGTGCGGTTCACGTTTTCTGGGATTGCGGTTTGCGGTTTTGAACCGATGCTCAGCCCTAGTATATACTAGATTCGTTTCTATTCCGTTTTCGATTCCGGAGTTAAAACCAAACGGACCCTTCATTTATTGTTAATAGGGTACTTGGAAAGTTACCAAATGGACGAAATCTCTAGCGGCGAGTGCAAGAATATCAGCACAAGAGACGACACCGGGGCAGTGGCTCTCCACCAGGGCCTTGGCTTTGGTCACGGTGTCGAACGCCTCCGGCGCCAATTCTTTATTGTCCGGCGCATCTTTCTCTGCCGCATCTTTACTCCCGGGCTTCGTTGCTATTAAAATCGACCCGTCACATCCCTTTCAAATTTCAATACAATTAATATATAGTCTTAAATGTTAGTTCTTTACTCGATCTATACATATTTAATGCATGCATTTTTTTTTCCTTTTATTTTTTCTTGTTGGAAAAATTGTAACGTTGACAAGCAGTTGATCTTCAAAATTTTGACATTAATAATCGGAAAAAGAAATTTCGTTTTTACCCAAAATAAAAAGAAGATATTAACTTGTTGCTATAAATGAAAAGTGAAAAATCAGAGTAAATGTGAGTTCAACCAGAAAATATAATGTACGTACTATGTCAATGCTTTTATATATATATATATATATATATATATATATATATATATATATATATATATATATATATATATATATATATAAAAGCATTGACATAGTACGTACATTATATTTTCTGGTTGAACTCACATTTACTCTGATTTTTCACTTTTCATTTATATATAAGTTGACTATAATGTAAACGGCTTTTATCGTGTAAAATGATAATAACATGTATCCGTTAGATCGTTAAATAGATGGATGAGATTAGACGATATTAAAAGGGAAAAAAACGTGTTATTAATGAAAGAAATATCCGCTGGAACTGACTCTATATATTCGACGGTATAATCACATATATTCGGCAGTATATTCATATATATTCGGTGTTTACATGTTCATATGATAAGAATTGTCTACATATGAGTCAGGATATATATATATATATATATATATATATATATATATATATATATATATATATATATATATATATATATATATATATATATATATATATATATATATATATTTTAACTACTATAGCTTTATTCTTTCATTGACCAAAATAAGTTAATTACTTACAGCCATGGGCTTAACTTAATTTTTTACTTTATGAAAAGTTAAAGTGATTTTATCAGGTATCTTTAAAAGCTAACACATTGATTAATATTAATGTAAAAAAATTTATTTATAATAATTTTATAATTTCTAATTTAACAAAATCTCAGTTTTAAAACAATTCTAAATTCAAATTAAACCCACAAAAAAATTCTTCTAATTAAAATACTACTAATATAACTAAAATCTTTTCCTGATATGGGTTTTAACAAAATAATTAGTTTAATAAGTCAATGACATAAATAAGTTTAAAAAAAATAATTTCTTAAGTAAATCACACAAAACTAATCATAGGTAAAATGGATTACTTATCACAAAATTAAGTTTATTTATTCTTGGAAGATGAATTATTTTATGAAAACGTAATATATTTTGGATATATTTTAAACAGTATAAAAAGTCATTGGCAATTTTAGAGGTAGTTTTGTGTAATTTAGTCAAAATTAGTATGATGAATTGGAGGAAGAAGAAGAATTAAAATTGTACATGCAAGGCTTTAATGATGAGAAAAGGAAGAATATTCATTTTGTAAAATGATTACCTCAACAAAACAATCATGAAAGAACAAACGGATGGTGGCCGGAGCAGAGACAGGAGCTTGTTGGAATTCTTGTGAAGTAATGGACCCCACCAGCTTCTCTACCTGAGGACACGTCATGTCGTAGTAATCCACCGTCAGCTGCCGATGCCGGTAGTTTTGTTGCCGGCCGACTCGAACTCCGGCGGCTTTACCGCGGTAAATGCTGTGTAGCTGCGAATGTGAGCTGGTGATGGAAAGGAACAAAAACAGAGTGATGAGTGAAAGTGATGGAGGGGTAGTTTTGGAATTTGAAGAGGAAGAAGAAGAAGAGAGATAGGGCATGTTTGGATGTGGTGAATGTGAGATTTTGAGAACCAGCTGAGTGACCAAGGAAATGTACTGATCGATGTGTGTTGTGCACAGAGAAGACTATATATATATATATATATATATATATATAACTCCGTTTGGGTGAAGTGGAGGACGGGTGGGTATGTGGGACCCAGGCCTTTTGTATTTTTGGATAAAAAAAGTGTTTTCTTTATGGTCATTATTAGAGGAAACAAATGGAGAGTGAGAGAGAATCAAAGTCCCGTGAAGGCCTTAAATTTCATACTAGGCTACAATATGTTCGTCGCACAAATATCTACTTACTTACTAATACTCAGTTGGTCGAGTGAGACGTAGTGCTACACTTTTTAAGTGGTTAATCTGAAAATTCGAGTTCGAATCATCCCTGTAACATGTATGGAAAAACTTATATTGAGAGGGTATTTCCCAACAATGGGCCCGATCGAACCTACACATTAAACATAGGTTCCACATGTATCCAATCTACTAAGAACAATTAGTAATAATGATGGTTAGATTTAGTTCTAATCGGAGATTGATCAAGATCGAGATTGATAGATTGCAGTTTTGTCCCAAATTGAATTGGATAGTAAAACTTTGTTAAATCTTGTTGTGCATAATTTTTTTTCTCAACCTAAGTCCGTGTAAATTTTCAATATAAAATTGATTAGTATTAAGAGGATTAAGTCATGTGTTTATGTTAGATCTAAAATCTCATTAAGAGATACATTGACGATCACCGTGTGTCCTTTTAGGATTCAGAATCTCCATAAAATAAACCCGCCAAGAAATGTTGTTTGATATGTACGAACATCGTGTTCTCATGGAACTGAGACCACCCTATAACGGAAAAGACTAACTCATTGGATGTCATCATAAGATCAATCTGAAACCGCATGTGCAACCAATTCTATTGAACCTTAGACTCTAATGCAAAAATCCACTTAAACTCAATTCTCCGATCACAACACACTCAGAAATTTCTTCTTATAATTAATTGACTAAAAGGAAAAACAATTGTAATTATTGTATGATACAATGATAATAATTGATACCAAATGAGATTAATATGATTAATTATTGCTTACTTTCCTTACAACAAATTGACAATCAACATTATCATGATTATTAATAATTGAATCCAAAACAAAAATTGTACATAAATAACAAAAGTCAGGGCTTTCACGGGTGAAAATCCAAGAGAGTCAATGATTCTCTCTATGGATGGATCTCCAACTGTCCAAATTGTCTGTCCTCTCTAGACTCAAGTTTGGCATTAATGGCTACTTAATTACAACTATACAATTGTTAATAGTTTTTAGCTCAACTTCTTCATCCAAAACAAACTTCTTAATTTGATGGGTACGTCTAATCGGAGTCCATCAAGTTCGGTCGGGACGTTTGTCGGAAAAACGGAAAGATATGAACATGAGACAAAGTTTGATCGGGAAAAAAAAATGTCAATCCGACCGCACCGGATTTGGCCAGCGAAAATATTTGAGGCATGTATTGTTTACTAAAATTTTGATGTCATTTATTGCTCAGAACTATATTTTACGTGTAAATAGAAATAAGAACATGCTATTTTTGACGAATATAAAAATTTTACAAATTAAAATAAAACAAATATATGAACTGATTAATACAAGATTTTCTTTAGAAGAGATTAAACGATAATATTTGAGCCATTTATGTTTACTAAATTTTACGATTATATGAATGTAAGAATTCATCTTTCGTGACGATATATCTATTGTAGAATTATGACTATTCGAGTTTTAAAATTAAATTTTGATTAATAAAATATTTTTTTTAAAGAGTTAAATGTTAATGATTTAAGTCATTTATTGTTCCAAACTCTATTTTACATATAGATAGAGATACAAACATGTTAGTTTTGATGAATATAAGAATTCTACAAATTACAATAAATAAATAAATAAATTGATCAATATAAGATTTTTTATTGTTTATTTTGATGAGTATATGAATATAATAATACATTTTTTATGATGTCTAATGTGAAATTATGTCAATTATTTCACCATTTTTAATAAGTAAGTTGAATTATTAATAGTTTTTTAAAAAAGTAAAAGTTAATGATTTAGTTTATTTATTATTCAAAACCCTATTTTTCACATAGAAGATAGAGATATAAATGCTTTACTACAAATGAGGGTTAATGATACTAAAGGAAATATTTGTGGTTATTATGTTACAAGAATCTCAAGGATGACAATGTAACAACCGAAAGATCTCAGCAACATGAGATGTACTATTATGGACACATTCAATGGTGTCTAGTTTGTTTGGCAAGAGGACAAATAACACAAAAGTATTCTAACTTTTATTAACATCTTACGCAATGTTCGTTACGTGTTAAATTTGTCAAAAGGAGATCACCTAAGGTAAGACGTCATTATATTTACAAATAAGAAAAGAGCGTCTTAGCCTAGGTGATCTCCTTTTGACAAATTTCATTCAAATTGTTTGATTTGTTAGTTCAAATTATATTGTACTTAGTTTAAAATTTCGATGTCATTAGTTCGAACATTGTGTTCTACTACTTCAAACATTAATTTTTGTTAGGTCAAACATGTAGAAGTAAAAAAGTGCATAAAATATAACTAATAAATTATCAAAATAATACATGAACTAACCCGATAAAATATGAGAATTGATAGTATACAAATTTTGAACGAAATGAACAAAAGTTATGAATTAAGATAGTAATTGTTACAATTTTTTCGTGAACATTAAAAAGATGTCACTAATTCTCCTTTTTTACAACAGATTTTCAAGAGGACAAAACTATCTCATATTTTTAAAAATTGTAAAATTACCACCACACCCCACTAAAATCACTAAATGACGTGAATGAATGTATATCATTGATCAAGTCAATTAACGATCCAAATTACTCTGTCAAGTGTTCCAAAACCATGAATCAATATCTAGTAATCAACAAAACAAGCATAATCGAAGCACTAAGTTCTCATGAAGCCTCGCAAATTAGGCACATTGTAGGTTGAACATGTATTTCAATTGGAGCCGTGATTCCGTTGAAGAACAATAAAAACTTCATCGGTAGGAAACTGAGGAGGAGATGCAAGGTACCTTGTTCTAATAGTTGGGTTCACCAATCTGATCCAGAGCAACAAGTTAGATACAAATGCCTATATCGAAAGGTGTGAATCGAAATGTCTAAATAAAAACCTCTTCGCCTGTGGTCAGATTGGAATCAATCTCTTCCGATGGGGAATACTCTTTACTTCATTTGTTGAAGGAATTTTTTTCTTCTTGCATCGTGTAAAGATGAAAAGACTTCAAATGGGGATATGGGTAGCGTTGTTGAAGTTGAGGCTTCAAACGGGAATCAAAATGGGCCGGTAATGTTTTACCTTTTTAAGATATGGACCAACAAACTCTATTTTTAAAATGTGACCCGAAGTGACAATAAAAAACACGAATTAAGTTTAAAAGAATATTACCATGTGGATAAATAAATATTCATGGACAAGAAGACATACAAGAGTCGGACAAACGATTTGCACTGATGTGCACATCGTTACGATCATGACACAAGTAAAAGATAAAGAAAGAAAAATGTAACACCCTTTATCATTAAATAGGAAATGAAATAATGTTAAGAAAGAAAAAAAATGTAACACCCTTTATCCGAATCGGATCGAGACCAAAATATCTTATCGTATTGAACCCGAACCGGATGATATCCGGTTCATATAACCAATTTTTGTATAACTAGTTTTGATTGTTTTTTTTGCCCAACTTTAAACTATTTAAATTTTGACGGACTGATTGACTCTGACCCGGTTTAACAAGATTATTTTGGTCCAAAATTCCGGTCCGGACCGGGATTCGGACGACACACTGATATTATGGGCCGATTCAGAAGCCCAGAGCTTCCGGTTTGAAAAAGAAATGGTGTAAATAAATAGCGAGAGGGTTCGTGTCTCGGACATAGAAGTTAGTGAGAGGAAGAGCTAGATAATGGCGATAGCGCACTACACTGGACTTTACCTTCTCCAAACACCGGACATTACCCGTCGATGGGCGGTTCCACGATCTCGCATCTCTTTAAAGGCCTTTCGCCGCCTACTTCGCCGTCGCTCCAAGGCGTTGTCTCTCCTTCAAGCCGGTGACGCTTTGGCTTCAACCTCCACTACATCCACCATTATGAAGCAGAATCGATCTCTACCATCACCAGGCCTACCTCCTCTTCCGCCTTCGAAACAAAAACGGAGACCAGTTCTTCGGATTAAGATAAAGAACGCAAAACCTCGAGTTCTTGATTTGTCTTCTCCGATGCCAAATCAAGTCGATTACAGCATTGAAAGTGAGATTCCGAAGGATCGAAAAGCCGATGATGTTGCTGCGGATCTTGCGAATTTGGTGATGGTGGTAGCAAGTAAAGATCCTGATTCTTCTGAAGATAAACTCAAAGAAAACGCGAGTAACGACAAGAAAGAAAGGAAAAAAGGAGGTGGAAGAGAAGCTAGAGATTCTGAACAAGAAGAAGCATAATCTGTATTTGAATGATTCAAACGGGAAATGGTGAGGAAGCTTGGGTTATGTAGAGAAGTCATCAGACTTGCAAAAGAAGACTTCCATCCAGGCTTGTCGAATGTGGCATTTTGCAATTGAAAACGATCATCAATTTGTCTTTCGTCTTTACCAAACGAAGTACCTTGAAACACAATCTGTATTCGAATGAGAGAATTCTATTTGTTGGTGTTGGTGTTGGTCAGGTTGAAAACAATTTGCTGTTCGTTGAAATTCAGATCATTTTATTTGAATACAATCGAGTCTAGCATAAGGAATGATTCCAAACGGGCCCTAAGAATCTTTGAATTATGGTTCTCAATCTCGTCAAATTGCTCGTATTAGCAGCACTGCATATCACCATCTGCTGAATTTTCCCTCAAGAGGCCATTTACAGGCTAAGATATTCAGGTGATTAATCTTCACTTTGACATAGATGCTGATTATAATGTTACTAGATATCTCAAAATGATCCAATTCCAGCTCAACTAAACTAGTAAACACAAGATCTTATTGAGAAAGAATGGATTATTCTCTGTATTTACTAAATAATTAAAGTTCTGTACAAGTATGTATGTCAAATTATGAGCATAACAGTCAAAATTCTTTCTAATTTACATGTACTATCTACTATGGATAACTTATATGCAAATTCAAATTTATATGATACGAGGATGCTTAATTGCTTATTCACTGTCTCGTACCTCATAGCCTCTAAAGACCCAGCGCTGCCTTCCCATGCTAGATGCACCATTGTTGTTCCTGACGTTTATGGTCACGTTCCTTCTCTCTCCCTGTAAAATATAGCTTGCAAAGCTCAAAGGCGTTTCTCCGATGTCCTTCAGAATGTGGTTCGACTCTCTGAGGTACTGTCTATATTTTCTGATCACAGGTATCAAGGATCCTAGCAAGCAAAGTGTAGAAGTGGTAGCTGATAAAACAAACAGACCCCAAAAGCTTTTAAGAGTCAAACTCTCTGTGTCATTGTTGTTGCTCGGATCACTTTCATCCATTGAGCACTTTTTGTTGGTATTTAGCCATTTATCCTCCAGTTTTGTCAGGTTACCGGTTTCTGTTAGTGTAAGTATTGCCCTCGACACATCAACGGCTATAGGAGAGCCTTTCGGAAACACCTGTAGTCAAATACAGATTGTGCCAACTGTCAAAGTTATTTCATCATATACATAGTTGTAAAAGAAAGGGGTGATTGTGATTGGCTGTGTAATACTTACAAAGCTCAGTCCTCCAAATCTGTAATTTGATATGGTCATTGTGTAATCATTGCAAAACTGGTTCTTGAATAAACGAGCATACGGGATTTCAAGAAAGGCAGCTGTGATGGTTCCTTGTACGAAGTTGTCATCAAAATACTTGAAATCAGTCTGAACTGGAACGATGTTTTCCTTTTTGAACTTGAGCACATTCTCCAGAAAATCCTCAGTGAATGCCTTAGCATGGCAGCCTACTTTTGCATCTTTGGTTACCAATGTTTCTATGTCTGTTTCATTTTGTTTAAGCCTTGCTGCTGTGAGCATTGAAGAGAGATCTGCAGTGTAGCTCTGGGTCAAGATCAGCACCACAAAGAACCACACCACTAGCACAACTCTTGTATAGCTGCTTCGAATGCCTTCCCCTGAACAAAATGAAAACCAGGTATAGGTAACTTCAAAAATCCATTTCTAGTTGTGTAAAAGAAGTAGAAGCTGAAAGCTGAACCGAACATCTTTTGATTATAAAGATTGTCTTCCCATTTTATGCCTGACTCAAACTAGTAATTTTTATGGAGAACAATGAACCAAGAGAATACTGAATACAAGACTACTCACGTTGAGCAAAGAATATAGAGGAGAATGTGAACCACATTGCTGTGCTGAGCTGATCCTTCAACGCCCCCCTGAACTCGGGGTTGGATCTGTGCTCCAAGAACCAAACGATGAGCATAGTGTAGATCAGGATTCCAAAAGTTGCAATCCATAAGTCTTTCTTGAAAGGCATCACAAAAATCCATCCTTTGTTTTTAAAATCAGGTTTAACTGGAAGTATCATTGCCAATCCAGATTCTGCAAATGGCTGAGTAAACTCCACATAATCTGTTCTGCTGGACAGAGACGTGAAGTCTCCCACAGCTGCATCGAAAGTCTTCAAATAAAAAGAAATTAGACTAAGCACTGAAGTTTATATAAATACTTAACAAGCAAATAAACTGAAATTAGTGAGTTATTAAACAACTTCAAAGCATGTTGATATTACCTTGTTGTAGACGGATTCAACAAGTTCACTGTAAGGGCCAGGGAATGGAACAAATGTAAAAGGCAGATCGTAGGGCAAGAAATTCATCGCCTCACAGAAAAGTTCAATGCAAAACCCTGAATAATTATGTTTTTCCACATCTACGAAGTTCTTGAAAGCATGCTTGGTGGGAATTCCAATTGTCATATTCTTTCCTGTTGTGGGCATCACCCATCCTTTAGGAGCCACGCCATTTAGACCACCTGGCCAACTTACATTAGTAGCAAAGGAGAAACCCAATCCTGCAGTCCAATGACCAACTCGAACCAAATTCTTATTTACTACATTCACTAGTCTATAAGACCTATCCTGTGGTGCTAGTCTACCTTCTTCAAAGTAAATTCTACCACTTAAACCAGGGAAATTGGTTGAGAGTACATATTCAAGCATTTCAGAAGTACCGTTTCTCCGAAATTGGTTTGCTGCATTGCCAATAGCTATGACCGCATCATAAGCTTGCAAAGCATGAAAACCCGGCACTGGATCTCGCTCCTCTGGATACTCCTTGGAGAAGCTAGACCAGAACCTTGCTTGAAAGAGCTGGAAGGATTCACTTGAAGTTGAATAAACTGTCTTTACCCCCAGTGCACCTTCCATGGATGATAAGGTAGAAGCATCTAAAGATGGGAAGTAGTCAACAATAGATTCCGTAATAATCCATGCAGATTCCTTCCCTGTAATCCCTTTGTCCTTTGCTTCCACAAACAAGTGGCTAGCTAGAGTTTGCGACAATTGAAGAACAATAAACACCCTTGAATAACACTTTTTGATGATGAACTCGCTTAGTTCCTCTTTGACAGCCTCCTTTGGGTTTGATAAAGATGCCAATGGTGGGAGAGAGATCACGTATTCGATATGTGAGCCAAGCTCTAAAAGGGCCCTGGATAGGAGAACTAATGATCCAGAATCACCACCATATGGCTCGTTCTCATAAATAACAATGACTCTCCTCCATTCATTCAGGCTAACGATGTCTGCTATGCACTGTATCTGCTCGTAATCATTTCTGCCCATCTGGATCAGGTATGGCCACCTAAGGGAAACAAATGGAGGGTTGATATCTGAGGCCAAGAGAGATATGCTGGGCACCCGAAATCTGTTTCCAACGTCTGCAAGTAACGCTGCTTCTTGCCATTCCCCTGAGCCAATGATCACCTGCGCTTGCTTCTCTTGGATAAGCTCCTGGGCTGAAGGCAAAAAATTAGGAAAATTCACAAGCATTAGAAATCGCTAAAAACACAATAAGAATTCAGATGGGGAATTAAAGCCTATTGTTTGTTTCTTTCTGTTACCTGTAAAGGCTGACTGAAGAGGGTTTTCGCTGCTGCCAATCCTGTAATGGATTGAGAGCTTGTGCTTTTTCGAATCAGAATTGAAGTCTTCAACTGCCATCTCCATGGCTGTTTTCTGTTCTCTACCAACACGAGAATCCACATGAACGATAGCGCCAATGTTGATTGTTTGACCCTCGTCATTGGATTTGGCTATCACGTTGCTGGTTCCACATACGAGAATGAAGAAGCTGCTGCTTGCGAAGAGGAAAAGATTTAGTCTTACAGAATCTGATTTCGTCAAAAAAAACATCTCAAATTCCAATCAATATCTCTAGTATACGGTAACTGTTGCTTTTGTTCATCTAAAGGTGGGTGGGTAATCTTTATGAGATTCCCAACGGAATTTTGAACGATTTAAACAGGAAAGGGTGAGGAAGCTTGGGTTCTGTAGAGAAGTCATCGGACTTGCAAAACAAGGCTTGCCGAACTTGGTCAAACGACTAGAAGTTTTATTTTTTGGTAAGAGACGACTAGAAGTTGGGATAAGATACGTGATATGTTGGAGCATGTACAATACCAGCAATTTGATTTTTCAACGCCAAAGAAAATTACGACCTTTGAATAGTAAAACCTATTCTGGAAACAATCTCAACATTATCATGCCTTCTGCCATGGATCTTTTTAAACCTGATCTGACTGGAGAATTTCAAGGTAATGGTTCAAGCACTTCTGCTTGACTCGATTAACGGGCTATGAGCTTGACAAGTACAATATCGTTGGGAGTTTCTGTGCAACATAGGTTAATACTTCTAGTTTTAAAACGGGTAATGACGTTTATTAAAATAAACAAGAATGATATACAAAAAAAAAGTAGTAGTACAGAAGAAGATGGTACCGCCACGATTCAGGACTTGAGATCTCAATCCATGTGTATGTCCAATTTGAGCAACGAATGCAAATTATCTTCTCCACTTCCATGGATCTAGGAGCCCGAGAAGACCTCTTCTGGTCCAGCTACATCTGTTTGCCCGAGTATACCGCTGCATGCCAGGAACACAGAAGCCTCCATGTCGAAATCCTCAAGCATTCAGGCACTATAAAACCCTAAACTGATCCCAATTCAACCTTCACATCAAACATAACCGATAATTTCAACTCGCGTTTGCACTCCACTTCAATCACGAACAATCTCTCTGTTTCTTTCTCACCGCCATGGAGTGCAAGCACTTGTTCCTGTTCGTCGCTCTCATACTAGGTCTCATTTGCCAAGCCTCCGCAGCAAGGATCATCCCTCGCCGATCGACGCTCTTGGGAGCTTACGAGCCGATCGCTAACCCTACCGATTCATACGTTGTGTCAATCGCTCAATTCGCGGTGAGTGAACATGACTACGAGACATCCGACGATCTCGCATTCCTCTATGTGGTGAGTGGCGAGTGGCAGGAAGTTGATGGCATCAATTACAAGCTCGTCATTGCCATTAGCGAAGGCGATGGCACCGAGAACAATTACTTAGCGGAGGTGTACGTCAATTTGGCACGAAACTACCAAAATCTCACCTCGTTTCAGCGCCTGGATTGAGATTTGAGAATCAGCAAATTACGTTGCTTAATGATTTCGTTTCAGTCGACGCATTTTCATTGGTTTCAATGTAGTTTGAATTCGCAGAGCTCTCGGACATGAAATGAAAAATTTCTTTATCCTTCCAAAATACTCAGAATCTGTAACAATATTTTCCATTGAAAATTCTCTGTTGTCTCACCCACCGAAATAATTGCTTAGGGACCAAAAAGTAAAAAAAATACTAATTCGGTGTATAATATATCATAAATTGTGAATCTGTGGTCTTTTCGCAAAAAAGGAAAATATGGGTGCCAAAGTCATAAATGCAATTGTCTGTCTTCTGGTTGGTCTACTGTCATATACATCTATTCTTCGCTGAATTGGATTAGTTTGTCTGGTGCAAATCACCCAGCTACAGGCTACAGCTACAGCTACAGCTACAAACAAACACATGATGAAGATAGAGAAATGTGCTTAACAGACGATATTAATTGGCACGAATTGTATATTTATATTGCCGTTTTCATGGGCCCGATGGGCCATTGTCATCTTCACCTACCTCTCTATCTATATCTCTTTCTAATTAAGCACTTCCTTCAGCAACATTGCTTCTTTTTTACTCCTCTACTACAAAGCAGAGAGTTACCCTTTTGCTCTCCATTGTTGGTATGTCATAATTTGGGTGCACCTTCTCCTTTGGAAAGTCTTAGGTATCGGCTTTGTTGTGTATGCTGTATGCGGGATTTTTGTTCTCTATTTGTTGAGGGTTTGTCTGGGTATGCCTTGATTTCGGGTTAGTTGGAGTGAGACAAGGGATCTGGTAGTGTAATGTAATTGGGAGTTTTAGGGTTTTCTTCAGCCCTTTGCAATTGCTGTCGGTTAGTGATAATTTTACTAGTCATTGCTTTCTTATGAGAACGTTGACTGTTGAAATCTTATTTTGCTGTTTTCTGAATACCTGCGCATCTTTGAATGGTTCAACATGCATGTTGTTTTTGTTTGATTAAGGATCTCTAATTGGTTTCAACTCTTTTAGGGTGTTTTTGTGTTGTGAACTTTTGGTCAGTGAATTGGAGAATGAAATGTTTTTCTGATTGGTTTGATGGGCTCGGGTGTCTGCTTCATGAGATTTTAGGCATTTGATTGTGTGGTTGAAATGGTTACTTTTAAGTATATGCAGGTTTTGGTTCCTTCCAAATATATTTTTCAGTATGTTATGAGTTTGAATGACAGTATACATCAGTGCTTCTGCTTACTTTCTTTCCTCTTATTTCCAATTTTTCCTTTGCAGGTTTGTTGAGATTAAGCAAGATTGTTGATAGCGGAATGGGTTCTGGTGATTGGTTCAAGACAATAATTAGCAGAAAGAAGGGGGAGGGTGATAGATCCAAACAACAAACGGTGTGCATCTCATGTTCATAATACTTTATCAAATCGACAGTATTGTTCTTCGATATATACAACAGCAATCATAGCATTGTGATGCCAATTCGTCTATCATGGTTCATGGTGTGATAAACCAATAACTGCTGTGTGCATTTTTTTCCTCATCTAATCCAAATGAATCAGATGAACAACCCTAATTGATTGAATTTTACGCCTCTTTCATTGCTGGTTCATGTTCCTTCATCAGCTCTAGGAAATGAATTCAAAGATTGTATTCTTTGTCTTCATTGTGAGCTCCTAAAAACGCTCTTACAGGCTTAATCTTGGAAATTTATAACTTAAATCTTCTTGAGAAGTTCTGAACATTCTGTTTAATATTCTATATGGATCAGCTTTTGTAGTTAAAGTAGATTATAGAATCTTGTAATGAAAAGTAAAGCTAATTACTTTCAATGTTTTGAAATGAACTCTGTATCTAAACCCTTGTAACTTGGACACTTGGTCTATCTTTGTCGATATCAATTTGTTTGTTCCAATTTTGGAATGAAGTGTCAAAATTATCAATGATACGGTCAATTTGTGTATAGTGTGATCATAATTAATAGAAGTGTATAATGTTTGTTACATTGTATGATTCATTTTTAAATGCATGTTCCTTGTTAGAAACAGGGGGTTCCTGTGTCTGATACATCTAACGGATCCAAATCAAACAGTCACTCAGTGACAGATGCACCTGTCATTGCAAATGGTGCTAGTAGTCGAACGGTTCTAAGTGAGGATATAGCAGCTATCAGGATCCAGAAGGCGTATAGGGCGCATCGGGTTAAGCATCTTTTGCCTGCTTTTTTTTTTTTTTTTCTTCCTGCATGGTCTCTAGTATCAAATATATACAAGCTTTCAAACTTCAATCTACACAATTATAGTGTTTTTCTTTTTCAAAACCTACATGACAATTATATATAGCTAGAATTTATTTTTTGAAAGAATTGGGTTAAACAGACTCTTTTTTATTGGCATTTGCTTTGTATATCCATTTTACCCTATATAATTCCCAAAAAATTGGGTTAAATAGGGGTATATTTACTAAATGAGTTTATGCTATCGATATTCTTAATAGAATAATAGTGGTAAAAGGCCTAGTTAGTCATTTTACCCTTTTATTTTATGTGCAAATTTGAACAATATTTTACAGTATAAGGTCAGCACAACTATGTATCCTTCAACTCTAAGGTGTTTCCAGTCTTCAAGGCCTTTTCTTGGTGTTTTCGGGTGTTTACGCCTTTATAGTGGCACAGTTGTTGTGACTAAAATTTAGTCATGGATTGTTCTTGATCAATCATATTATTTTCTGGTAGCAAGAGATCAGGTTTGATGGCTTCTTTCATGTGCAGGCAAGAAAATCTGTATACCGCTTGAAGGGGATAGTAAGATTGCACAAGCTAGCCAAAGGAGACTCCTTCAATAAGCAGTCGACAAGTACACTGACCCATCTTCATGCTTGGGGCAGGATACAAGCACAAGTTAAAGAGCGCAGACTCTGCATGGTAGTTGAAGGTCGTCTTAAACAAAAGAAGCTAGAGAACCAACTAAAGCTTGAGGCAAAACTTCATGATGTGGAGGTGAGTCTCAGTTTGATTGTTCCTGTCATATTTATCAATTTGCTGGTGAAATTAACGAG
This sequence comes from Fagopyrum esculentum, assembly GCA_033239045.1. Classification (NCBI taxonomy): domain Eukaryota; kingdom Viridiplantae; phylum Streptophyta; class Magnoliopsida; order Caryophyllales; family Polygonaceae; genus Fagopyrum; species Fagopyrum esculentum. The sequence goes on along the minus strand of BSUD01000008.1, from coordinate 138,448,677 downwards.
GGTTAGAAGTTCTAATTATGAAAAAGTTCAGTTTGACCAACGTTTTCTCACCAGTTCACATGATACCAAGTTATTTCAGATCAATTGCTAGATAAAAAGGGAACCATTTTGCTGAGACTACTATTTTGCCTGTTCATGTTGCAAGCTTTCTTAATGATTTGAAGTCTTGATAGGTTGAATGGTGTGATGGTTCTGAACCTCTGGAGGAGATTCTTGCAAGGATACACCACCGAGAAGAAGCGTCTGTGAAGCGAGAGCGAACTTTGGCGTACGCTTTTACTCACCAGGTTTATACAACCATCTTCCTTGCACTCTATTATCCTTTTCAATAAACCACTCATCGTGAACCATTTTGTAACTCTATTATATTTTTGAAGGAAAAATTGCAGTAATCCACTCTTTCTTACAATCATTTAAGAACTACCCTCACAAATTACAACAAACCACCAACAGTATACTATGTTTCTTACATAAATTTTTTATTACCTTGGTAAACAGAAAATACACATTTTCCCCGATTTAAGACAAACATTTATAATGAGAAGTTAAGGTGTGAAGTGGGTCATAACTCGTAAGGGTTGCGTATAGGTGGTATAATGGGTAATTTTGACGTTTTAAGAGGTAGTATTCTGTAATTTATTCGATAATATAGTCCATGTCAAGTAACTACTCAACTAAAGCGTTTGTAACAATCAGATACTAAAGGTGATTGATATGAATGCATGACCTGCAGTGGAGGCCAAACTCGAGCCAAAGCCAAGGGGTGAGTACATCTGAACTCGGGAAGTCCAACTGGGGATGGAGCTGGAAGGAGCGCTGGATTGCTGCTCGTCCATGGGAAATTCGAGTTCCATCTAATACAGTCAGTCCAAAGAACGGAAAGAGTAACCTGACAAGCAAGGCTGATAAGAAGACCAACCTGACTACCCCAAAATCAGTACCTGCCAAATCAAAAGTTCTAAATGGAAAGGGAGGCGTGAAAGCTCGAAGGCTGTCCTTCCCCGGGACTGAAGCATCAGCTGGAGAGGAAAAACCTAAGGGCCAAAACGCAACAACCGGTACGAAAGAAAACGTGATGACCTAGTATGACACTTCTTTGATGATTGCTTTAAAGGAAAAATCCTCGGATTTTTGTTGTCTTTGTTGATGGTGGGATACTGGGATGTTTTTCTCATCGTCCAAATTATGTAAATGAGAGTCGGGTAATGTATGTGTGAGGTTATTGAATGATTGATTGCTGAATAAAAGTTTGAGTGCTGATACTGAATTTTTCATGCGACTGTTCTTTTCTTCTGTTTAAACTTCAAACTGAATGCTTCATTGTAATTTGAGCATGGCAAACATTGTGAATACTTATACTGTAAATATATAGAATTGTAATTTGACAGATACTATTCTTACTTGTGCAGTTTACTGAACAGGCCTCTCCGTAGGATTATAGAAGATGATCAAGAAAAGGAAACAACTCAGACTAATTGAAAGCAACAAAAATGATACCATATGAAAAGAAATTCGACGCACTCGTATACAGACCAGAATAAGTGCCATTTGAGCTCGAATGCTGCATTTACTCATTCACCGATCTGAAACTGAATCGGAAGGGTGAGTCCAGTGCCGGGTGTTTTGCTGGCAAATGACAGGGGGGCATCCATTGATGAGGCTAGTGCAGAAGAGAAGGCAGATCTCTGAATTGGAGTAGCTTGCTCAGAGAACAAACTAGCACTGTACACTACCTGATCAAGACATGAGCTCGGCAAGAACTCAGGCAAGGAAATCAAAGTTTGTTCTTCAAGCATTAGATTCTCCTGAGATCCAATTGCTAGAAAAGGATCTGCAATATAGTTGAATCCAGGCATGGAGTTTTCCATCACGGGACAAGAACCCGAGATGTTAACTGGATCAACACCGAAATGCTGAAGACTCTTTAGCTTTTCTTGACCAGCTGAATACGGATTAGTTGCATTTGGCTTCTTAGGAAGGGCTTCAATAGAAGCCTTAGCTTTAAGCAAGAGCCAATCAACGGCTTCACTCGAGCGTTCGTAGCCAAGTCGGTCTTGGACATCATAGAACTGAATGGCAGTGAGTGCAGAGAGCCGGACCCTTCGATCTCTTGCTCCCCTTGAAGTGTACACTTTGCTGTGTCGAGTTTGGCGAGCTTTCATCCTAGCTCATGTGTTTGATAGCTCTTCATTTCAGTTCTGAAAATCCCTAGTTAAGGTTCAGAACTTTTGTAAAAGGAGGTTTATGCCCCATATGAACGAATGATGTTGGGTTGCAGGATTTTCACTACATTTGAATGGAACAGTTGATTTTTATGTAATGATCACTGTATTGGTGGGTTGTGCTGTGCTCTTTTTCTTGTTTTATATTTATCCTGTATCTAGTAAAATATTGTATCTTTTTCAGCTGATAGTTATATTAAATTCAGTTTGTAATCCACCTTTTAAGTTTGATCCGTAGAGTTTAATATAATAATCCAAATGGGTTTTACAAGAAGTTGGTCAAATCGAATTTATCAAAATCTGAACCCATACTGATTTGTATCGGATCTGAACCAAAAGACCTCACTGGACCGGAGGACCAAATATTCAGGTCCGATCCAAATTCATACTGGTCCGAGTTGGTTAGCCAAATTTATAAAGTTTTTTTTAAACCGGTTCAGACACATTTCACCCGGAGCTGAGTATTCCGCTCAAATCCGATCCAACCAGAGCATTCCGATGGTATTAAAAAAGAAGATTCAAATCTTCAAGTGTGTAAAAGGGGAAATGCAATCATCACAGAGGATGATTACTTGTTACAAACCATCTATTTAGCTTCAAAAAACAACAATATCGACATGCTTTTCTTTTTTTTCTTTAATTGTGTGATCTTTAAGTGAAAAAAGAGCATGAAGTGAAAGCCTTGTTGTTGGCGTGTTAGTTAAATATGATAGTGGGTCAAGATTCACATTGTTTGGTTGATATGGGAATGATTCGTATGCTTCAATTGGCGCAAAGCCGCAAATGAAGGGCCAAAGACCAAGGTGAATATGCAGGCAGGCATATTGATTGGTCATCTCATGGCTCAAGCTACAAGGAACTACAAGATCGTGGGCCCGTCTACCATGCGGCCACGTGGGTGGTTCCTGCGCGTGTTGACCTAGGGCCCACGATTTATTCTGAGATGGGCTCCACCGTCCCTTCCTACTCTAGAGTGAGTCCACTTCCAAGTTTTTGTACAAGTGATAATATAGTATAACTTATTTTTTATTATTTCTAACCCCAACATAACAACGACTCGAATTTCGTGTTTTCATCCACATTGATGTTTTTGAAAGTACTACATTTAGAAGATAGTTTTTTCTAACGGCTTTCCGTTTGTAAAAAAATTCATTTTTTATTTGCACTTTAGGTGCACTTCCGTTTGTAAAAATTGTTGTATTAGATAAGAAGGGTTTACATGTAGAGTCAACTTGACAAAGGGAGAGCAGGAGACAAAAAAAAAATTTATAGGGTGTTGTAGATACTATTCTTGTTGAGCTTTTGACAATGTATTTTGTTCTTGTCACGACTGTAGCATGTGTATGTTTAACTATGAATGTAGAGTCCGATTGTGAGATAGCTATTGACGTTATTCTTAGCTCGAAAAGAGCTCTCCCTGCCCATAGTCTTTTATTTTATGATATCATTAGTCTTCTCCGTGATTTTCATCAATGCACTTTCCATTTTGTTCCTAGGGTTTGTAGTAGAGTTGCACATTCTTTAGCTAATCTTTCTTTGATGAGTGAAGTTCATTTTTTAGCTACTTCTTGCCCACACAATATTGTATTCCTTATTCTTGCCGATTTGGTGAAGTAATACATGGCTCCTTGATTCGGAAGAAAAGTAAAAGTGTTTTTTGTCACATGTTGTGAAGTCATTTAACACAACAACCAATTTTTTTAAAAAAATCATAACTATCTTAAAAATGTGTTTTATTATTTAGTGGAATTATCATTTTTTAACTTTATTATCCACACAATTTATTTTCAGAACGGTCATAAAATTCCCATCACGCTAAAAACGAAAGTAGCAAATAACTTTTATCATGGTTGCAAAATAAGATATAAATTTTTTTTCAACTCTCAATGGATCGTCAAATAAAATATGTTAACGTTGAGTTTTATCTAATATTAATACAATTTACTATAAATATATTTACGGTCAAGTTGTGCTACGACTTTTTTTTTTGTTAGGTTTTATAAAGTACCTCTTTCTAAATCTATCTTGAACATATCTCGTTGAAATTGGTCTATTCAGATCGCATCTCATCAAAAATTTGATTTATTTTATCAAAATAAAATATAATTTAACTTTATTTGAAAAAAACTATAGAGAAAATTTCCAAAATCTTGTTCTTACAGTTCTCCAATTTATCCGCAACCATCCCGGGGCCCTGTACGGTGGAAGTGTATATAAATGAAGTGCCAATTGAAATTCTATTTTCCATGAAAGCGGTTCAGGGAACGAGCACAACCGTTTTGCTTCGGTGCTTCTTCCGCAACTGCAGCAACGAGGTCTGACTTTGCTGCCTCTCAACCGGTTCATAATCTAGGTTTTTATGTGGATGTTTACTTGTTTGAGCACCGATATTCTTCATTTTTTTCCCTTACAGCTTAGCGTCAACAGTGTCTAGCAACTTCGTGAAAATCTGGATGCTTAGGTTTTACATTGTTCGTAATTTGATCGCTGAATCACGTACTTCCATCATTTACTGTAATGTCTGAATTATGCACTTTGAAGATTTGGAGTTTGATTTCATTTTAATTTATGAAACACTGATATATGATAGATTCCTTAGTGATTGGTTAGCATAAAAATGCGTAGCTTGAATTCCTTTAGCTTTGGTAGAGATTTCGTGATACCTATTTCCTTCAGTTGTGGTTGCGATTTCGTGCATGATATCTAATTCGTAAGTTTTGTTGATCAACAGTTGTCTGTAAAAGTGGATATTTTCATGACTTGATCCAGGAATACATGATCAGTTAAGATGTTAGGGTTTAAATGTAAACAAGTTCCTTTATGTGTCGCTTCTGCTTTCTGAATCTATATTTTCTCCTTACGTTGCTGGAAAGACAGGTTAAAGACGTTCAGCTTGATATGTTTATCTCATAGTATTGCGTAATATAGTAACAGCGTTTAACTGAATTTGAGATTTTGGATGCTAGCTTTTTGCTGCGGTGTGGTGGAATATAATCTGGTGTAACTAGTCGCTGATGATTATTTTCAGTTCGTTGGTTTGATTTTGATGTGCACGAAGCTTATGAACTGTACTTGAGTTAAATTGTTGGGCCTTATTGTTTCGGATTTGATGTCAACAGGTCAAGCCTAGTACTTAAATCTAGATTATGGCAGAATCGGATAAAGGAAGTGCTTCTAGCAAAGTAAAGGAGAAGAAATCTGTACAAGGTATAATAACAGAAGAGTAATTTCTTGGTTCCCCTCGCCACAAAGTTGTCAAGCCTAGTACTCAATAATGTCCATCTGTCATGATTAATCGCCACTTACAGTTTCCTGTTCCACTGAACACAGATGATGATATCTCAAAGGATTTTCTTGGACAGTGGAGCACAGATTTTGGTGCAGATTTAGATGGTAGCTCAATGGACTTCAAATTCGAACCAGTTACCAAGGGAAATAAAAAAAAATTCAACTTTGATGAACTGTAAGATCTAAAAAGCCTTCTAGATTCCATGCACATATTTATCATATCTGTGCTGATTGTACTCTTCTTCTAGTGTTTTGATTAATGTGTGGACTAATGCTTTCTTCTGTAGTATATTTGCATTTGTGCAAATACAGGTTTTTTGGTATACTTCTCTTCTTAATTTGAAAATTGGAGAAGAAGAAATGGTCGAGCTACTTTTTTTTTGGGTGGGAAAATGGTAGAGCTACTTTTTGCAATACTGAAAGCATCATATGATTCATATCCTTGTGTAGCTGTCTGGAAATGAAAGTAAGTAGTAAATATCATTTGGTCCTTTGGAGAATGATAGATATTGAAACACAAGGTATCATTCATATACCATCATTCGAGTAACTTAAAGAACAACATGCTGATTTTTTTTGGCATTTTAGTTGCTTACTGCATTTAAACACAGAAAACCATATGAGTGTATTACAAAATGGAGATCAAATTGTTATTAACTTGAGGCCTTCCTAAATATCTATGAGATTAGTTAATCTCTGGTACTCTAACTTGCGGAATACTTCTGGTTCTGGTTAATTCTTTACTCCGTGGTGCGGAATAGTGGTAAGAAGGAAGATTGCTCAAGAGAAGATGTAAAAGTATGATAGGGATTGTGCTAGATCATTAGATGCACTGCAATCATCCTTTCACTTGTTTCAAATGTTTTGTTATTAAGGTTTAACTGATCACGAAGCAAATTTACTCAGGGATATGGATTTTCCACTTGATGGTGGATTTGACAAGATAAAAACTTTTAAACTAGACATGGGAGGGGATCTGGATTTCTCCTCTCCACCAAAGACTTCTACAAAGTCTAAGGAGACAGATCTTGACTTCTCTTCTCCACCAAAGGAAGGCGGCACAAAGATCAAGGAGAGATTGCAAGGAGAAATTGCAAAGAGTAACAAAGGAAAGCAAGATAATTTTGCTGCCTTTTCTTTTGATTTTAATGAGTAAGTATAAATGGATTGAAGGGGAATCCTTTTTAATTTTTATAACTTCTCAATTGAAAATATTGTTTGACCAAGTATGTTGGTTTCAGGTTAGACAAGTTTGACTTGGATGCTGTCTTGCCGAAAAGAACTAAGGAATTGAATATGGATGATGGTAACAAAGGGATCAAAATTAGCTCTGTTGATGAACCTAAGGATTACAGTTCAGAAGTACAGTTGGCTGATACTGATGCCAGAGATGCTGATGTTCTTAAAGCCAAGTCAGTGTTGGTGAAGACGAGTGATTCGAAGGAAGACCAAATGGAATCAAAACAATCAAAAACATCTTCAGAGAGAGAAAACAAAGATAAAAAAAGTCATGTAGAGAAGAAAACTTGCAATGAATCATATGAAGAACTCCAACTACAGACTCAGTCTGCTCAGGTACTGGAAGAGCAAACACAGTCACAACCTCAACCAGCCCTAAATTCTTCAGAGGGAGAAATAAGTAACCATGCCCAAAGAACAGACAAACAAAGAGATCAAGTTGAAAAGTTTAGCCAACATTCGGACGAAAATCCAGAAGTGAAGAATCAGTCTTCTTGGTCTTATAAGAATAAGATGAGTGGACCTGATTCTTCAGAACAAATGCAGATCATTTCAACAGATTACAAGTCAGGTGATGCAGATTCTAACATGCAAGCTCCTAGTGCCAAAGTTGATCCTCCTTTGGCATTAGAAAACGAAAATTCACCAGTGACGGAAATGATTCCACAACATGAGGACATCCATTTACAGAATCTACCAGAGGCTGAATCAGAAAGTACTGATGGGGAGAAAAATGTCCCCAAGTGTAATGTTCTGCAAGGAGACATTGATAAAGCCACCGTTGCAGAAAATGTACTACATGTTGAAGAAAGTCCTGTTGCTGGTCTCTCAAAACTAGGAGCTCATGCTGCAAAATGCATTTCAGGAAGGCAAAAAATACCAGTAGAAACTGCTCCTTCCCATGGTTCCAGGTTCGTTGATTTATAGACTATCCTCACTATTTCACATATAATAAACCATCTCTGTTCTTTTCGAGAACAAAGAAGTAATAATGCATCTCTGCTCTTTTAGAAAAAAAGAAGAAATAGTGCATCTCTGCTCTTTTTGAAAGAAGAAATAATGCATCTCTGTTGGCTGAGAGTGTCTGTTTAGATGCATCTCTGTTGGACCATAATAGATGTTAAAAATCTTCAGAGAATTATCTTTACAAAAAGTAAAAATAAGTGCTGTTAATACATGATTGTTTCACTCAAAATGTTACCGATGAATCTCACTGCTACCAATATACATGAAGTCTTGAACTTCTTGGATTTGCTACATGTTTAGTTTGACACAGATAAGGGAAGATAAAACGATTGAAGCTGCTCAAGCATTGCCTACTAGAACAAATCTCGTTTCACTTAGAAGAAACGCAACGATTTCCTTGCATCTAAGTCCTTCTGGTGCAAGGTTAGTCATTGTGAATTCACGATAAATTTTAGTGGATGATCATGATAAAGTGCAAGGTGATCCAATTTCACCGAAAGATGATCTTGTGTTATCTCTTATAGGCAAATCACTCATAGTGAACTGAGAAGAAGTAACTTCGACAAAAAAACAGGTTTAGCTACCCAAGAAGCAACAGGAGGATGCTTTGTTTCAGAAAAAATTGTCACTGATCAAAGTGCTAGGTAATAGAGCTATACCAGAAGAGTTGGTTCAGCTTGAGGTTTGCATGTCGTTTTTAACCTGACTAGTGTTATATACGTCTAATTTTTATAGATCACAGTAAGAAAAGATTATGATCTACAAATAACACAATGTTTTTTAATTGACAGGGAGCATAGTAATAACACGGGGGCTCAAAAGAAAAATAACTTGGTTGTTATACCAGTGCCAAATGATGGTAAAACAGGAGACAGAGGAACCTCTTTCCTCGGAAATGAGAAGAAAAAAGAGGATACTAAATCTTCAAGGTGAACCGTTGTATAATGTTCTTTTAATTCTTTGTATGCGTTTTCCTATCACTGGATTCATTCTTCTCACAGTTTATCCACAAGGTATCCTCATATGCCTTGCCTTGTTTGACTAGAAGTTGGTATGTTCCTAACAGTTTAGATTTCATATATTTTTTCATGATACGTTATACTATTGTTGCTATTAAATCCACATTATACTTTGGGAGCAACTGCTTTTTTGTTTGAGATACAATTTCCATCCATAGATTGGCTTCCATGGTTTAATATATGTGGGGGTGTATGCTTAAATGGTAATTTTCAATATTTTTGAAGTGACTTCAAGTGACAGTAGGAGAAGATACAAACAAGCTGAGTCATTTCCTTAAATAGTAGATCCGATGTACCACAGGGTCCCACAGGGATGCATGCTAGACATGATTTACTTTTGGGTTGACAACTTGACATCAATATTTTGCCCTTTTAATTTTGAACGCAATTGTTTCCTATGGCTAAAGTCGTACTACAATTTATTTGTGCTGCCTATTAAATATATATTCACATCAACTATTGGATAGATCACATTTTAAATGGAATCTGCATCACCGATTAATTCTAACGATAGAGTGTTCTTCCATAGTTGGAGGATTTCAGATGTTTTTTTTGGAAACAATGAAAATCCACATATTTTTACTTGTTCACAAACAAAAATGATTAAGGAATTCTATGATATTTTTACTTGCTTCTTATGATTGTTAATCAAACGATGCATTTGATATTTTGATGATGGAGCAGTTTCCATGTGCAATCTTCACTGTTACCTGAGTTGATTAGTAAAAGCAATAACCAAACTTCTGAGAAAATAAAACCAAAGACTCCAACCTTCCAATCAGTTCGTAAGTTGAAGATGGATACTGTTGTGGGGAAGCTTTCGGCTCTGAATGTCAGCAAGAAGATGCCTAATCTTTCTGCTCTGAAAATTTCAAGGTATTTTGATCCCTGGGCACTTTTTTCATCCCTGTACAACTCTGTTGATTCTAATCGTCCTGTTTAATATTGCTGAGATGCTCAGTTCTCCAGCATTGCCAGACAAAAAAGTTGTTGCAAAAAATGTGGACAACAATGGAATGAATGTGATGACAAAGACATTCCAACTCATTGGGCTAGGAAAACCACAATCTGCAGGCCCATCTATGAAGCGGAAGCTTGCTGAGGTTTATTTGATTTTAACATGCGGTCAATATATCCCTATATGGAACTTGGCTGACGTTTTGTTAACTATTTGACTTGATTGAAGGCTTCTAATGCAGTTTCAATAATGTCACATCCTTCAAAACGACCCGCTGTGAGCCAAATCAGGTTGCAATTTTTTTTGCCATCAGGCATTTTGTGTAAAACGATTTTCTTGTTGTACTTATGTGACCATCTTTACCTTGAAGTTGCAGAAATTCTACAGATGATTCAGAGAGGCTGACTCAAGATGAAGTGACCCGTCAGACAAGCTTGAAAGTATTAATCACTAAAAACCTCCTGTTCTGTTGAGACACGGGAAAGTGTTGAGCATTTTTATTGCATATTTAAAGCTGCTTGTTTGATCTATTTGCCAGGATGGCCTCCGAAAGAACGTCCAGGACAGTCACTTGAACAGTGACTCTGACAAACAGCCAGAATCTACATTCGAGATACCTCGTGACATGAAATTTGCAGAAGTCAGAGCCATTCCAGTGATGGAAAATGATGAAACTATTGCGAAGGCTGAGGCCTGTGGAAAAGAGCTTGATGAGGTAAGTGAATGAACTTACCAACTTATTTTTGGGATGACAATTACATGGTCCATCGGACTCCATAAACCAACAAGTGCGTGCATGTGAAATTGGCAATAGTAAAAAAGGTTGTTACAAATCCGAGCTTACATTGTTTCTATCAAATTGACTCCAAAAACTCATGTAAAGGAATTAATAATTGTTAGGTGTTGGAAATTTAGAGCATGGTTAACTGTACCTTATTTAGGCGGATCTTGTAAATAAAACCCGCTTGTTTTGTCACATCTCCAAGTCTCCAGGTTATCTATTAGTTTCTGTGAAAGTTGGTATAAATTTCCTTGATGATATAGAAAATCAAGAGCTTGAAATGATATGCTTCCCGTGACATCTATAGTGTTCATTATTTGTATTACATTCTCCCACATTTGAGGTGCTTTTTCTTATAAATTTTCTAAAAAACAGCATATTGAAATGTGCAAACCATTATTTGCAGATGTGCAGCATGTTGAGAAAGAAACAAGAAGAGGCAAAGGAACTGCTTGTACGAGTTCTTGTTACCCACAACAAGCTTCTTCTAATGAGAGATCCCATGCATACCCATAAAATATCCTTCTGATGCTCTTTAGCTTCATTATAGTCAGTCATCTTTGTTTCAACTCAGGCTCTATTCATCTTTCTATCTTTAAAACAAAATTGCAAATCCTTGACAACGACATACCTTCGCCAGGCTCAGAAGTTTGCGTCTAGCTTACTTTCAAAGGAGCTTCCAAGCAAACATGTAAACCCAGCCTAGAAGTGAAGGTGATATCTCTCACTTACTAAGCAAGCATTGTCCATATCCAATATACATTCCAATAACAAACCTGCTATACTGTTATCCTAGTTTCTTCATCATTTTAGTATCCGTTTTCTTATCCCGGTATTGATGCTTTGATCCGGTGTATTACATCAATGTCATGGAACTTAAGAGACAGAGATTTGATCTTAGTCCTGATGGTGATGCTTGTCCATGCATACTGTCCTGTGTTCCTAGTTTCTACTTTAAGTTGTTTTTGGTGGAAGGTTACTTTACCATAACATAAACTTAGGTATATTATTAGGTCAAGGGGATATTCAGAATCAGAATCCCACCCTAATTAGCTGCAACTTGCAAGGAGTGACCTTTTCTCACAATCTTGTGGCTATGACGTCAGTTTAGCAATAAGTAAGACAAACCTAACAAAAAATGATTGCCTTTATTAGAAGGGTAAAGTACACAAAACCAGAAAAAGTTCAGGTACAGAAATGTTCAATAGAAAAGTAAGGACCTGCTTTGATATCCATGTCTTCAGTCTTTGTTTGATAGGCTTTAACATATGAGTGACAACGCAAAAAAACTCTAGAGAGGTTTGGAGAGGAAGAATATAAGAGGGAGCAAACATATAAGATACTTGATATCTAGCTATGGATACCAAACAGACCCTAAGTACAATAATTAGATGCTAATAATGGTATGGTGTTCTTTTACTTGTGATTAGAATAGAATATCTTCAAGTAGCATTCAAGAAAGGAACTGAACATGCAACTTCCTGATGTCATAATGCATATTAAACTTATGAATCTCCTTTTCCAATCTATAAATAGATACCCTTATAATTGATTGAAGAACTATAAAAATAGAATCAAACAACAATGGTCAAGTTGAGGTTTTGGCTAAGTTTGGTTCTGTTACTAATAGCACTGCGAACCTCCAAGGCTCGGGTTCTCAGTCAGCCAGAAGCCGAAGAGAAGGCTTCTATGGTGAGCTTGCTGCGGGCAATGGCTTACTACAAGAAACCCTCTGGATCAAAAACTGTATGTTTTGAGTCAAAGAGGGTAGCCCCTGGAGGACCCGACCCACATCATCATTAACCTGATTGCTATTATAAGTTTTTTGATCCTACTTTGTGAGTCAGACCTTCCTCGTTTTATGATGGTTCATGTTCGAATTGTCTTTCATTTGCTTCCGTATATGCATTGATATGTGAACAATTATGACATTCATGCCTGATTATAAAACTTCTATGATTAGGCCTCGAGTCCATGTGTACTCATAGATAAGTTATGAACTTGTTATAATATATATATATATATATATATATATATATATATATATATATATATATAATTTAGGAAAATTCCGGATGGTACCCTCGTGGTTTGGGGTCTTTCGGATTTTGCCCAACAGGTCTTTCAGAATTTGGATGGTACCCTTAAGTTTTCCTTGTTTTCCAGATTTTGCTCAAATTCATTAAAAATTTCAAATTCGATTAAAAAATATAAAAGAAAATAAAGTAACATTGAAAAATAAATTAAAAATATAAAAAATAATTTATTTATTTTAAAAATGAAGTAAACAATATTTTTTTTTAAAAAAATCAGTATTTTATATTATTTTAACAACAAATCAATAAGATAATTTTTACAAAATTAAAAAAAATCAGTGTTTTATTTTATTATAAAAATAAATAAATTGGATTAATATTTTTTTAACAAAATCTAAAAACATAAGTGTTATACTTTATTTAAAAAATAAATAAAATAAGGATTCTTTTAAAAAAAATTTAAAAAAATCACTATTTTAATTTGTTATTAAAATAAATAAATCAGTCTTTATATTTTATTTATTTTTCAATTTTACTTTATTTTATTATATATTTTTTTAATGGAATTTGAAAATTTTTAATGAATTTGGGCAAAATCCGGAAAATCTCAAACCATGAGGGTATCATCCGGAATTTCTCTAAATTTTATTTAAAATTTAGAGTTTTAAATGTGGAAAATTAAAATAATATTCAAGATATAAATAAATAATTTAAAAAACTAGAATTTTCTAACTTAAATTCACAAGGAAGCTTATCAAAGCATCCTAACAAAACTTATCAAAGCTTCTTAAGAAAGCTAAGAATAACAACCAAGATAAAATCTCAACCAAAACAAATCTAAGATTGCCTAATATAAGATAAGGATTGCTACTAATTAACAAATCTTTGTTAATATCTTAGCATTGCTTGGGGAAGAAGTATTATAAGAATTATCTTTTATATATATATATATATATTTAAAAGATATTTATTGTGAATTTTATTTTATAGAATAATTTACTAAATTTTAGTAGATACAGATCTTCACGATGGGCATATAAATATATGGTGATATTTAGAGCCTCTTCTTTCATGAAACCCTTTTTTTTCCCATTAACCTACTCCCTCCCCATTTTCTTGAGTCATGAAGGTTGTGATTTGTGCATAGTGTATAGACTATCAGAAGTCGTCCAAACTCCACATTAGTCGCCGCCGGCGTGCACTTTTCAAGAGAAAGGTTATACCTTTTTGCTTATTTCGGTCATTTTCAGGTAATTTTATTGTTTTTTTTATAAGATTTTTAAATAATCACCTTAAGTACTGCAATCAAACATGTTATGAGCTTTTTCGGTCTTTGCTTGTGGTGATTGCTGGTCTCTCGATACACAATTATATTTGGTGTAATCGAACCTCTTACCTTCTTTAAAAAAAAACATGTTATGAGCTTCTTAATGCCATAAAGTGCTGAATAAATTTAGTAATTTGTTGTAAATGGGTTTTTTATGGATCAATATACGTTGGATAACAAGGCATGTTTTTTTTTGGAAAATTTTAAAAAGTTTGGTGAAGAACCATGCCTTGATTATCCAACTTATTTTGACAACTTCTATAATTTTAATTATTTAGTTTTAAGATCACAATTTTGTAGAAATTGTATCGTCGTTAATGTTATAATAACACAATAAAACAGTTGTTATATATTTTTTGTTATTATAATTTATTTTTGAAATATGAATTATGTGCTAAACAAAGAGTATACGTGCATAAGTCTAACACAATATCTTGAGGTGAATTTATAATTTATTTTTATATCGAAAGTATATTTAAAAACTCAAACTTTTATTGTAATTTGTTTTAAGGTTTTCAACTAAATATATGCATGGCAAAACAAACAAGATTATACGTGCATAAGTCTAACACAAACACTTAAAAGCCAGATTTAGATTCATTCCCAACATATAAAACATAACCACAAAAATATAATTCTAATAAATTAAATTTGTCTTTATGAAATTGATATGTGGTTGTGATTTTGGTATGTAAACGTGTTTTTTTAGATTTGTGGTTTATAAAAAAAAAAAACTGTGTACTTGTTTTGTTAGATGTTTTTTTTTTGAAAGGTTGATAAATAACTCCCGGTTTGATTGGCTTCGCCGCTCTATCACCACATCCCACTAGACCAACTATGTACGTGTGTTAGATGATTTTATATTGTTAGATTTGTGCATAAGTCTAATACAAACACTCTGCAAAACCTAGAAAATTTGAAAGAAGCCCTAGAAACTCAAACCATCAACACTTTCGATTTTCTCCTCTTCGAAGAAAGCAAAACGAATGCCTTTAGTTTCTTCGATCTATTTAGATTTTTCATATTCTTCTTGTACGCAAATCCCATCCATGGCTGAAAGCTTCATATCAAATTCATCTATTGAACTAGTGTTTGTTTCATGCAACGAGAATTTCACCTTACCTTAAATGCCAACCCTAAACCGTATCTACCAATTTTTTTTTCTTTACATACAATAAAGTTTGCCTTTATGAAATTGATAACTTTTTATAAGTTATACAAATGATTTCCACATTACTATATTGATGGCTAATTATAAGAATTGTTTTGTTCAGGTTTGAAGTAGCATAGTGAAGACGAGGTTGGATGATACACAATGCTCATATCACATGAACATGACAATTATCGAACACAATTTAAAGAGCGGAATGAAGCATTTCTAAAAATGGAGTCTATGAACACAAAATCGAATTTTGGCTTGATCATGTTATCATGGTTGAGGCTTGCAGCTTTGGTTCCTTGTTCTCGTTCATCAACCAAGAATCAACAAAAAATGCGTAAGCAATTTCATCATCTGCGGAAGTTTATGATACATAAAAACACTTTAGTTCCTCGTGAGGTATGACATATTTGCTATTAACCTTTTTTTTAAAGTCTTTACATAAGATTCTACCCATCATTTTCAAAATTCAAAAATATTTTAAAAAAAAAGTCAAGTGTAACTATTTATTATTTGATAAATAGTATATTTTGGTACTATGTACGGGTAAAATAAGTTTGTTTATGGTAAAAGTTATATAGAAGTCGTACCGAGAATTGAAGTAATTAAAATCTAATTTAGACATAAAATGTCTTAGTTTCGGGTTTTTTTTATTAATCTTGTAATGATAATGGAAGTATATATATATATATATAT
>BSUD01000008.1:138376072-138432847 GCA_033239045.1 Fagopyrum esculentum | reverse complement strand
TTTTTTTTTTTTTTGATATTTCCACCTAAATACATGTTATTATATATTAAGATCATATATATCCAATAATGTGAACTCGAAACATAAGCATTATATTTTTTATTTTTTATTTTCTCTTTTTACTCTTTTGTAATCTTTATTCACTGATCTTAACGAAGATGTTATAATATGGTGTTCTTGATAAAAAAAAAGAAAGAAAAGTAATGCCCTAAAATCTTGAACATAATTATTATTTCTATTGTTTGTCAAAAAAATATTTTTGCATAAAGTTTTACTAACAACTTTTTTATTTCAGAGAAAAAGGAAATTAGAGGTGTTTCTAGAAGACCAACCAAGTATTTTGAAAAATTCCATTCAACACATCTCAAAGAAAGTGATTGCTCCCCTTCCACCTTTAGACTCACCAAATTTTAGCCCTAGTTCAAAAGCTTCTATGCCAAACCAAGAGTCTATAGCAAGGAAACCCTTGATGAACCAACACAGAGTTCAAAAGTTTCTACCGAGATCCGGAATGCCCGTCAAGGTAGTGCCCGTAGGGCTGCGGTTCCAAGCTAATATCCCACAATGGTCCGGTTCATCAAACAAAGGCATGATCCCTTACGACACTAGTGATTCCAAAAGTTTGAAATGGTTAGGGTTTCGGATATGGCCTATGAAAACCCCCAACTCGGATGGTAAAGATTTACGTGTTATTGGTAAAGGGAGATCCGGTTCTTGTACGTGTAGGCTTCCTAGGTCAAGTGATTGCATCAAAATCCATGTTCTTGAGGAAAGACATGCTTTGAAGACTTCTCTTGGTTTTGCATATCATGTCATGAAGTTTGATGAGATGGGAGATGAAGTCTCCAAGTTTTGGTCTTTGAGTGAGAAGGAAACTTTCAAGGGCTTCATCGGATCGTTTTACAATGAGTGTGATTTCTGGAAGAATATGTGTACGTGTTTTCCCTTCAAGCTCAGAGAAAATGTCATAAGCTACTACTATAACGTATACATACCCAATGAAATCATGCAACGACGTAGGAGATCTCTTAAACAAGCTGTTGCTGCTCAATTTATCCAATGTTATTGACAACAAACATTATGGTTGTGTTCGGTTGGAGGTGATTTATGAAGACGAAGGGACTTGTGAGGATGAAATTATGTTTTTTATTCTTCAACCCCGTAGAGATAGATTATGGTGATGCATCGCTGGACAAGTGACTTATTTTTATGGCATATTCTAGAGTTTTTCAGGTTATTATTTTTGTTTGCGTAAAGTTCAAACATCAGGTTTGAACCGTGTATCGTTAATCAACTTCTAATTATTTTCTTCTTTTCTTAAAAATCTAAATTGTTCGTAAAAGTCGTATCACACTAAAACAATATTTGATGTTTTATAAATGAAATGTGTTATTTTTATAAATCAAATGTTAAAATTATTTTTCTTTCTATACAATTTGGTGTTAAAAGTCGCATCACACTAAAAACGAAAGCGATGCTCGATCTATGAGCGCTCTCGGAGGCCGTTGGCGAGATGGTTGGGCGCAATCGGATGTCGCCGGCCCAAAAAACCATTCACAAATCCGAACAAGCTCAAGGTAAAATTTTGAACAAAAAACCATTCACAAATCCGAACAAGCTAAAATTTTGAAATTCACGCCTTGACACGCAATTATTTATTTTTCTCGAAAAAGAAGGGGGAAATTTTGCCGGAACAAAAAATCATTCACAAATCCGAACAATTTCAAGGAAAAAATTTGCACGTGACACGTTGGCACTCGATTTATTTATTTTTCTCAAAAAAAAAGGGAAAAAAATTAGTGTCGGCGCAGGACAAGCGTACTCGGAATGTAAGTTTTTTCGTCCTTTCATAGATCGAACGTCGGATATCAAGTTTTTTCACTTATGTTTTCAGACTTAGGGTTTTAGGTTTTAATTTTGATGATTTTATGTTGTTTTCATAAATGAAATGTTAAATCATATTAAAATGCATAAATTAGTGTGATTTAAACAACAAATTTGGAGGAAAAACAATTAAAATACAGGACAAAATAAATAACAAGTATAAGGTTAAGTCGTTGGTTACAACGATCAAATTAAGCTGCGGTTTTCATTCTCAATGGCTGCAATTTCTTGTCATCTTTATAAATTCGGTGTTAATTTGCTTAAAACGCTTATCTAATTACGGGACTTTTGTCTTTTGCTTATTCAATAACTATGTTTAACATAGGATTATTGGAAACAATTTAAGATTAAGGATGTTTTACTGCAAATGAGGAAAAATTAATGTTTGTTCAATTCTCTGCTATCAAATGAACGAGGGTTACATGGAAACCATACGGGGCGTTGCAACACCATTAATGTCATCTAAAATTAAAGGAGCTGCCCCATATGGCAATTCGTTCAAAACATGAAAACCAACCGGAAAAGAAAAGGCTATAGAGCAGATATAATCCGCGAGCTTATTGGCTTCCCTGTAAATATGTCGGTATTGGATGTTCCAATCCCTGAGCAAAAGTTCTTTGCACTGTTGTATCATGTTGAAAAGAGGGTGCTTAGGATCAGCATCTTGCTCCAAGAGAGTACAACAACTCTCATTGTCCGTCTCGACGATGACTTGACGGAATCCTCTATCCCATGCTAACTGAAGTCCATGCAACACACCCCACAACTCCGCCATCTGAACTGAACAATTGTCCATGTTCTGGACGAAGCCTCCCAGCCAATGTCCGTTCTCATCTCGTATAGCTCCCGCTGTAGCTGCCAAGGCCTGTCTATCTCGTACCGATCCATCCGTGTTCACTTTAACCCATCCTTTATCGGGTTTTGTCCATGCAACTTGTATTTCACTTTTTTTTGCAGGAATCAACACCTTCACAATGTCCAAAACCAAGAACACTTATCAATATTCAACAGTACAGATACACGACCATAACACGTGAAAACTGAACCTTAAAAATAGATAAAGAGCAAACTAAATATTTCTGTTAAACAAGAGCAATCATGTTGCACTTTCCATTCAAAACTAAAGTTGCATAATATTTTGAAAGATGAAATAAGCCAAATTAAATTGTACTAACACACAATTACCTTCTCTTCTGGACAATTTTGAGCTAAATGTCCACGTTGTTGACAGTTGAAACAAACCTTTGGACAACTTCTAGCAAAATGTCCGGTTTTCTGACAGATGTAACAAACCTTTGGACAATCTTTGGAGTTCTCCTCTGGAGAATTTTGAGCTAAATTCTTCTCTGGACAATTTTGAGCTAAATGTCCACGTTGTTGACAATTATAACAAACCTTTGGACAAGCTTTAGCCAAATGTCCAGTTTTTTGACAGATGTAACAAACCTTTGGACAATCACTGGAGTTCTCTAGTTTGGCCTTCTTGTTCTCACCAGTTGAGTACTCATTTTCCTTTTGGTCATTGCATTCACGTTGGTTTTCTTGAGCCCTCCTTTTCTTTTTAGAACCATACTGAGCCGGTGGACTTTCAAACTGCAATTCACGTGCCCCGTGAAGTGGCTTCTTAAAATCAATATTTTCTTCCTCAAGCATGAGGCTACGAGAAACACTTTCAAAGTTTCGAATGTTGACATCATAGATAATTTTCTTT
Source organism: Fagopyrum esculentum (assembly GCA_033239045.1). Lineage (NCBI taxonomy): Eukaryota > Viridiplantae > Streptophyta > Magnoliopsida > Caryophyllales > Polygonaceae > Fagopyrum > Fagopyrum esculentum. Next base: position 138,429,252 of record BSUD01000008.1, on the reverse strand, counting down.
TTGATCAAATCCCAAGTTTGATCATCAGGAATGGACCTGATCATAGCTTGAACCTGCTGCTCATCGGTTAACACATAACCTGCAGCGGCCAACTCATTGATCATGCCAGACATTGTTGCAATGTGCTTGGCAATTGTATGATTATCTTTCATTTTATAATTGTCAAAGCACAATTGCATTTGTCGCATTCTCACGAGGGGGGTCATATCAAAGCTACCTTTGACAGCATCCCAAACCTCTTTAGCTGTTTGATGGCAATCAAACTGCAGCATGAGGTCATTCCTCATGCTAATCAAAAGGATCATACGAGCCGCCCTGGATTTCTTTTTCCAGGCATTGTAAGCCTCGAGATCCTTTCGATATTGCATCGAATCAATATTTTCCTCCATTGAGGGTGGTGGTTCCATGTTGTGGGTAAGGGTTTCTAAAAGCTCCTGGTCTTCTAGGAGAAATTGGACCTTACGACTCCATATATCATAATTTCGATCATTAAGCTTCTCATTATTCAAATCAGAAACAATCCAATTTGTAATAACATTCACCATCTGTTGAAAAAAAAAATGTCCATCTTAGCATAATTACAAGGAGTCAAATCCAACAGCAAACACTAACAATTCATTCAATTCCATGTCAATGAATAAAACAACCGTAAATAATTGCCCCAAAAATCTCCTCTTTTCCAGCCAAGATGATAATTTTCAATCACCAGACTAGTAAAAACAGTATTTCGATAGATCTATACAAACCCAAAATCAAATTAAACAACTTTAGCAAAACACTGAATAATAACGAGAGACGTGAAGCTCCAATCTATTGAAACAGTGGTCGTCTAGAACCGAGACAGAATTCATCCATACCTTAACAATAGAGTGAAACGTTGGTCGACCGAATAACCAAATACAGCATTCGCCCTTGACTCGCCGGCAGCGTCAAATACGAAGCAGAGAGAAGCGACGGAGAGATAAAGAAAATGAGCATACAAGCTGCAATCCCCTTTATCGGAGGCGTGCGACGGCGTACAAAGATAGAGTTTTGTTTAGGTTTAGCTGGCTGTAAGGTCAAGTTTATCATATTTGAAGGCTTTTTTGGAATAAAATTGGTCGGATATATATAAAAATTCATATTTTTATCGTATTTTAAAGTAATTAAACCCTGCAAGGGGTGAATATTTTATCTATATAATATTTGAAGGTTTTTTCGGAATAAAATTGGTCCGATATATTAAAAAATTCATATTTATATCGTATTTTAAAGTAATTAAACCCTGCACAGGGGTGGATATTTTATCGATAAAATATTTGAAGGCTTTTTTGGAATAAAATTGGTCCGATATATTAAAAAGTCCATATTTTTATCGTATTTTAAAGTAATTAAACCCTGCACAAGGGGCGGATATTAGAAAATTTTAGAGTTCTTTTTGTAGAGCTTTGAAAAAAAAGTAAAAGCTAATAGGGGCTTGTTATAATAGCTTATTTGGTAGATTAGTTTTTTTATTAGATTTTTCAGAAGTTTTTTGGTTCAATTTTAAAAAGTTCAAATGATAGCTTTTTGTGTAGATTATCGAATTTATTATAATTTTATCCCTTCAAACTAGCTTTAACTATTTTTAACTTGTTTGTCCTTTTTTATTTTTAGTAAACTCAACATGAAAATCTATCCACAAATTTACCCTACCAAACAACTATTACATTTTTTATTAGATTTTCGTAATTTACAAAGCTCTTTGAAACTCTACTAAAAATTCTACCCAAAATGTTAAAACTACTCAAAAAACTTAAACTACTCAAAAATCTCGCTTCACCGAACATGCCATAAGATAGAAGAATATTTACAAGTATATTTTACAATTAATCAACCTTATTAGAACTCAGTATACACAAGGGGTTCTTGATTCATAATTTTAATCCTCTTAATTTATTCGATTACCAGACACAACCAACGGGTATTAGATTTTCTTTTACATAAATGATCAACCTTAATACTTTATTATATTTGAAATTCATACACTCTCTCTTTTGCATCATACAACATGACATCCAAATGGACAAGGGTTGAAGGGTGCCACCCTAAATGATGAAAGAAATTATCCTAAACCCACGAAATTCAAAGGAAGAAAAAGAAATGAGGGTTTATAATTCTAGCAAAAAAAACAAAGAGGATGCGTATTACAATTATGTGAATGCTATAACCGTATGCATTCTCTACTTATTTGCAACTCATATCATCCCCAACCTGCTAAGCACCGCCATTGTTGCCACTCCAACTCCTCCATCATGATCTAACATTCAGAAGAGTGAAATCAGATTAAACTGATACTATATTTTCAAAGAAAGACAGTTCATGTTTTGATGAGATGAAGAAAACCTGAATGTTGATGGGGTTTATGACTATTCAAAAGCCTTGAGTGGGTCTTCAATATTGATGTTGGCAAACAGTGGGAGATCAACCTTCAGATCTTCAAGACATAGCCCTGCCTCCCTTAGTTTTTCGACTACTGCCTCGAATACAACATTGTTGCCTTGGCGCGTCAGATGCAACCCGTCTCTGTAGACTCAACACACAATATAGTCATGTACAGCAAATTTTCCAGTTCAAAGCACATAAGCCTTCAGTAACAAAACTGAACTACACAGGGCCGTCCAATGAGTTTCAAAGTCCTGTGTCAACGTTTTTTTATTATCAATTTTAAAAATTATGTTTTGTTAGGAAATAATAGATAAAAAAGACTAAAAATATTTTGAAAGAACAATAGAAAAAAAAATTTGAACTCTTGATCATTTGCACATCATATTGAGTTTCAACCACTAACTATAACAACACTCTATTCTTTTATAAACCAAGTACAAATAAATATTATGAGGCCCCAAAACTGGGTCCTGTTGGGCATAATGGCACCCCTTGTTGGACGGGCATGGAACTACAACTCAATCAGTTACTACATCAGGGTTGATGAACAGAATCAAGTTATGATTACCTTAGATATGTTTCTCCCCAATTGGGAATCTCTTGCATTTTGGTCCAAATATCTGTTACTAATACTCCACATTCTTTAGCAACTGTAGCACAAGCTTTTGCATATTCACCAGCAGCTTCATTAGTCCTTTCGGGTTTACCAGTTTTATTTTCAGCATAAGGATTCCTGGACAGGTTAAGGCTCGATAAACAAAAGGCGTAAAATACAGATAGCTACTAGTAATGGATAACCAAAAGCAATACCGCAAGCGTGCAGCTTCATCAATTGGAGGTGGTGTGACAATAAGAATGCTAACTGTCTGCCACCGTTTCTGTATGCAGGAATGTATGAGTCTAATAGATTTAGATGATCAACAGGAGCGACAATTTAGCAGAAGAATGGTTTTTAGAGTATAAGTATGCATGAAAACATTCTTCCTCTTAGCACATATACATAGTTGTAACAAAATGTTGTACCAAATCTATCTGGATCCACCAAGTCCCAACTTTACATGACCAAATATTGACCAGGATATCATCTCGAGGCTTTCAACTTCTTTGATTCTAGAGTTAGGGTTATGTTCAACTTATTTATAAGCGAATTGAGCTCAAGTCAAGACTAAATTTTAATGGAGCTTAAAAATATGCTCAACTTGTTTGGTCAATTGAACGAGTTTGAGCCTAACACGAGACAAATAGACCAGCTTGTATAACAACTCTGCTGAATATTGACTTATCTAGTAATCTTTAAAGATGTCATCCAAGTTGAAGTGCTGAACTGAACTTTTGTATGTTCATGTGCAACCAAATCAAGCCGAATCTAAACAATTCACCCATATATCATGTTTCAATCTAATTTCGAATATAATTCATCATGTCATTCATAAATCAATGACCACACTCAATCAAAAACAACAATGATCAACTAAAAAGTGACAAACTTCACAAAAACAGACACAGATCAAGTAAGGATTTCAATAGTTACCTTAAGAGAAGAGATTATGGAGCAAAGGTTGTTCTTATACTCATCCAGAGGCACGTGCTGAAAGGCAGCGTACTGATCAGGGAGACAAGCGTCATTTGCTCCAAAGAACACCACCACTGCCAAAGGCGGCGCTGACCCATTATCACCGTCGGCCGGAAAAACCCTGTCAAACACCTTGAGGGCCCATCTAGTGTTATACCCACTATACCCTCTTAAGACTACATCAGCCTGAAAGAAGCAGAAACACAAATTTTCAAGTCAAAAGAAGATGACAGTTGAAGAAACCCAGAAAAGGGAGTGAGAGATTAGTACAGATCGAGAAAAATGGTGGGCAAGGGAAGCGCCCCAACCGCCGTCGCTAAAGGACTCCTCGGTGATGGAATCGCCGAACAGATAGATCTTGGACCTCATTGATTAGTAAGTTCAGCTGATTTTTGATGTGCTTGACAGCAGGGGAAGAGAGGAGAATATGTGATGTATAATACAATTAGATTGGATCTCTCTGGTGGCATTGCTTGCATAGGTGTCGATATACTAAATTACTGACTCCAGTAATCGACAAATCCGTGGGATCATAAACAAATTGAGCAAACGTTTTCTTGTATAATAGTGCAATATTAGTGGGCATACGTCAGACTTTATACATCTCCGTTTTCATAATAGAGATGGATTTGATGCATCCATCTAAAAATTGATAACAAAAAACCATTCAGGCTAGAGGAACCCGAGTCTGTAAGTATCCCGTGCCAATAAGGTGTTATATGAGCCGAACGAGCTGAATGTTGATATGTTTAAGCTCAGCTCGTTTATAAACGAGACGAGTCCAAATCGAACTTTTGATGAGCCGAGTCCGAGTAGCTCATATAAAATAGTGTTCATGCCGTGTTATTTATCCGAACTAGCCGAGCTCGAGCCTAGGCTTATTAAAGTAAAATTGTTACATAAGCTTGATTTAATTTTAGGCTCGGTGGAAATTATTCGATTATAAATAATTTGATATATGAGTAAGTTGAAGGTCGGTTTGAATAACTACGTGACTTAGAGGTTATTTTGAATATGAAAGGTATAATTAGTTTTTATTTTTGTACACCATGTTGTTTTTGTAAGTTTAAGGATCATTTTTGTAAAAATGACCAATATAAGATGAGTTTGTGTAATTTATATTAAACTATGGGAAAAAAAAAAGAATTGTCAGGTAGTGCAAGACTGCTAGGCGTTTGCCCTAAATTGCTCGATCAACAGATCTAAATCATTCAAGCGGAAGTAGCAGAATCATCTCCTATTATCCCTTTGTGTTGAATCTCTCCAGTTGAAGATTTGTCGATCCAATTGAAGATGATGATGAGAGGCGAACCACTGTTGTCAAAATTGGCGTTATTCGCCAAATTCGTTGTCTTCCCTGGCACCATGGCCGCCTCCTTGGTTTACTCTCCTCCTGACTTCAATAAGCCTAGGAAGACTCTGGATCCTACATATTCCGTCTCTTCTTGATTTCATGGTGAGATATTTCCTCAATCCTACTTTGTTGTTAACCTTCTAGGGTTTGGATTTATGATTCCCCGTCGACCTCTTTCAGTTTAGGGATAATACTAATTGAATTTGCATATGAGATATGTCTTAGATTTTGTTACTTCGATCTTTATTCGTTCGGCAATCAACTACTGGAACCTGCAAGGATCGGCTGTTTGTTGTTTGCTCGTCATTATTCATGCTACGAGGTTGTGTCCATTTCTAGTCGCGGCCGGCTTATAATCCATGATTGTATTTGTAGGAATGTTTCGAGGAATGTCAAATGTGAACTTCGTTAATGCTCGGAAATTTATCAATTACATAAAAAAAATCCCCCGGCACTTTTATCAAACCTCCTTGAAGATGTTTCAGTTACGATGATATCGACTCAAAGTCTGAAATAATAATTCTTTTTTGAGTCCTTTACATAGTTTCTGCCATTTTTAGACTTCAGGTAACAAATTCTCTGTCCTGACTAGCAACTACACATAGCCAGAAGGGAGGTTGAGTCTGATGTATATCTTAAGTTTTGGTCCACCCTTTGCTGGTTTCGATTAGTCTTATAGTTAAGCTGGTTTACAGAACATCTATGTATCGGGCAGAAGGTGGATATGAAGAATTGAGGGTGAAAACAATGAACAAAATTATATGGTATTAAAGGACTTGAGTAATTATTTATGTATGCTTTGCCCCTTCCCTCATTTATTTTCTGATTCGTGACTCCCCTCTTTGAATTCTACAAGTTCGTAATGCTGGCATTGTCTTACAAAACCTAATTACTGTTAGACCCGTTAAATCATGTACTTATTCTTTTTGAAGTGTTGTTACTCAACTCAGCCTTCTGAATTTTTATAATTTCTGATCCATTGTTTTGCCATATCTTCTTGCTTAGATTGTAGGGATCCAAATGTGTTATTTATATTAGTGAGATAGTAGCTGCTATGCATATTTATATAGCTATTAGCTGCAGATTGTTGCTAAGCATAATGTCTTACTTTGTGCTAAAGCTTATGAACTTGGGATTGTTTCGGTATGCTGATAAATCTTGTCGTTCCTTATCATCTATTCTGTCTCAGGATTGCATATGAACTTGGGATTGTTTCGGTATGCTGATAAATCTTGTCGTTCCTTATCATCTATTCTGTCTCAGGATTGCATCCACAGTTTGCGGACTTCTAGCTGGGGCAATAACATGGCTGCAGGATTGAGTGCGGTTAATCTCTGGCCTTTCAAATAGTAATGTCTTAGGATGGTATGTGAATGTTTGAATGCTTTAAGACACCTTGGTGGTCCTTGAAAAAACTACATTTGTACTCTCCTTATGGAATAATCTTTTCATTTGAAGTTATCGTGTGTTTTTCTTTTGCATAAAGTTCCTCTCATACTCTATCTACTAAGATGATATGAACTTTTGCCACTAAGATCAAGTTTTCCAATTTGTCACTAATCTCAGGGTTCCTTGCCTATCGCCCATTCGCTCTGCATTCCCCAAGGTTAGGTTAACTTGATAATTAATGAAATATTCTGGGTTCAGGAGTAATTTGTACATTGGGCAAGGTCAGAATCACAAATATGCCCACCAGAGTTTAGAAATTTTGAAAGAACATTGGTCCAAAAGTATATTTGTTCTATGTTCATACAGATTCTGCAAGGTGGAGTATTTGCCGGTGTTTTCAAGAATTGGGTTATGGGAAGTGATTCCCAATATGGATGTCGGGTATGCCTTATTTTCTCTTGAATACGGTTAAGATATCGTATTACGTGAGGGTGGTCAATTGATTTAGATGGCATATAGTTGAAGGATAGTCTTCCTAACACAGCTCGGATATGCCTTATTTCTCTTGAATACGGTTAATGGCAAGACAGTTTACCAAAAAGATCGAAAGAGTATGGATGAGGTGAACCGAATGTGGTGTAAAAGCGTCGGTTTGGCATTTCAACTCATCAATGAGCCTTCTTGACAGCAAGGAACCATCACTCAATTGTTCGTACCCATATCATGAGGATAACATCTTCTTGCAAATGTCACTTTCACATATAATAACAGTGAGGTTTGAGGTGGCCTAAACCACCGTGAATTTACATTTTTTCTGGTCCCCTCAAAGCTCCAAAACTACTCGTGAAAATCACCTACCAAATTAAATAAGGCACAAAAATCTACCCTTGTTTACACATTTATAGTCTCGAGACAGTAGTATTATATAACTCAGGTAACTGGTTTGATAGGAACTCTGTAGTGTACAACATAATTTGTTGCTGATCGTCCCTGAAACCCGAAACCTCCATAGCTCTCACCATGAAAAGCTTATTGTTTCTCGTCTCTGTCTTGTTCGTCTCCTGCTCAGCTTCAACCCGTTCAAATGGCACTCGAAAATATGATGCCATTTATAGCTTTGGAGACTCCCTTACAGACACTGGCAATTTTCTTCAAACGCGTACTGTTAATAACTATCCGGTCATCGGAAAGCTTCCTTATGGTGAAACGTTCTTTCGACAGCCAACTGGCCGGTGCTCCAATGGCCGCCTTATTGTCGACTTTTTAGGTAATATTTTTACTCTTGACTCTCAACTGTTGATTTTAGACAACAAGATTTGTTAATGGTATTGATCTCATTGTAACCTATGCAGCTGAAGCTTATGAACTGCCTTACTTGCCACCCTATTTAGCCCTTGCAAGTGACCGCCATCCTCAACAAGGGGTGAATTTTGCAGTTGCCGGAGCTACCGCCTTAGACTCGAAGTTCTTTTTTGAACATAGAATTGGACCAGCTCTTTGGACTGTAGATTCACTTAACATTCAGCTTGGATGGTTCAGAAAGTTTAAGTCCTCATTCTGTGAATTGAACCCAGGTAACTTTAAGGGCCCGTTTGGTTCAAACTCCGGAAATGGAAATGGAATGAAATCATTCCTTTTGGTTTCATGCAAATGTTCTTGCCTCCCCACATTTTGTTTCCCTATAGGGTATCAAAAGTAATCAAATTCAACTCCAATTACTTCAAACCACAGGAAATGATTCCAAAAACTTTCATAAACAAGAGTATACATATGAACTAGATTCGTTTACATTCTGTTTCCGATTCCGGAGTTAAAACCAAACGGGACTAAGTTTTCACCATAGCTTGGTAACATTTTGAGATGCAGATTCTTATATAACATGACATTTGCTGTCCTTGCTTTATCAGACTGTCTCAGTCATTTCAGAAGATCTCTCTTTGTTGTGGGCGAGATTGGTGGAAACGATTACAACTACGCGTCGTTTTTGCACAGTGACATTCACCAGCTTAAACAGTTTACTCCACTGGTGGTTGGAGAAATCTCAGCAGCCATTGAAGTAAGCAAACTAAATCTACTAGCTCATAACATACTTTTTTTATACTTAATTGATTTGTCTTATGGTTAATATCTTGATATAGATGCTGATAAAGGAAGGAGCTGTGACATTGCTTGTACCCGGGAATTTGCCAATTGGATGTGTAGGGATCTATCTTACTCTATTTACGAGTTCCAAGAAGGCGGATTATGATCAAAATGGATGCTTGAAAGCTTACAATGCCTTCTCTAAGTATCATAATGCTCAGCTCAATCTCGCATTAGAGAAACTAAGATCCAAGTACCCGCACGCGAAAATAATCTACGCAGACTTCTATTCTGCTGCTATGCAATTCTATCACACTCCAAAACACCACGGTGAGTAGTCCATCAAGCTTATATACTCGTATAATTATTGATTTTAAGATTATTTTCACAATTTGTGATCATTTTTTTAGGGTTCACCAATGGAGCACTTGTAGCATGCTGTGGAGGAGGTGGTCCGTACAACTTCAACTACTCATCAAGATGTGGACATGTTGGTTCGACGTCCTGTAAGGATCCTTCAACGTTTGCTAATTGGGACGGGATTCACTTGACAGAAGCCGCGTATAAGTACATTGCGAAAGGGTTGTTGAGCGGCCCATTTTCGTCTCCTCGCCTTGGCTCCATTGACATCTAAGCTTCTTTACCCTACCTTATAACCCAAGTGTGTTAGAACTGATCAGATTGTGTTATCTCTTTGTTTTGGCTAATCAATCAGCTGTTCTCACATTGTAATCAACTTTGGTGATGATGTACCGTCTAATAAGTCAATTTTAAGCTTTTAGCATTGAATCCGGAAATGGAATCAACGATCATAAAACATACAATAACATTCAATGCAACCTGCCAAATTGGTTGGATTTTATATGTTATCGTGAGAGAAATAGGACATAAGAATTGATTACCCAATGACTACAGGTAGTCGATCGCTGTCAAGTTAGGATTTTATGTTGAAAGCAACCGTTCAAGATACAATTTTTCAAGCTCCATAACTCAATAATATCGGATTGAACAAAATAGTTTATGTTAAACTTTTTTATGAACCATAATTTACAACCTCCACAAAAAAAAACATCAATACACAAACATATTTGTATTCTAATATAGTTTCAATTCAATTACAAACACAATAATTTTCTCAAAAAAAAAATTACAACATGATGCAATATCATCATTTTATTCCTATAGTTTGCTTATAACCCTTTATTTATAACAAATGTCTACCAATAGTGAATTTCCCCCTTTTTTCACATATGGATAAGTTTATCATCTATACAAATTTGCCAATGATGAAACCCATATATAATGATATATACTGAAACTCCCTACCGGTCAACCTCGTACGAGCCTCAATGATTAGAAGAAATCATCTTCATCTAGATCACGATCCAGAAGCTTCCAAGACCCATCATCTTGTTGAGCCATCCCCTTATTCCTAATGACCCACCAAGAAGTAGGAACCAAGAACTCATCTTTCACATAGTCCCCAGATTTATTCACAAGTGCCACGTCCCTCTCGACCGCCAACTCGAAATCTTTGTCCTTTCCACGTGTCCCCGCCACGCCATGCAGATGAGCCTCCAAGTTATGCCAGCTGGAGAAGTTCCCGGGACCCTTCAAGTACTTAGACTTCGTCGTATCAATCGGAAGCTCCTCTCCAACATCCTCGTATGGAATGATTGGGTAGTTTGGAACGATGTCGAACTTGTTCTTGATCCTTAGGATTTTGAGCTCGTTTGTGTACTTGGAGTAGATTTTTTTGAAGCTTGAGTCGCCGATTCTTGGGCAGGCAAACACGATGGCGGTGACTAGACAGGGAGGCGAGTTTGGTGGCTGGTTAAGGCCGTTGGCGACAATGTCGATGGCATTGAGGGTTGCGAGCGCCGCTCCTAGACTGTGGCCTGTGATTGTTATGCTTATTTCTTGGTCTTTGTATTGTTCTACTAGTCTTTTGATCTCTAATAAAACCTGTACAAAAATTACTTTTTTATAAAAATATTTCAAAATGGTCGATGGGCCAATATCAAATTTATGGTTAAAGTGTTTATGTAACAACCTAAAAGAAAATTAATTTTTATACGTATTCAAAACTCAAAAGCACCTGATCCCGAACACTTCGCTTATTATACGGTGATTTATTATCCTCAGACGTATAAATCGAGAACCAGCCTTGATGCACCATAGGATTATCATCATCATTCCTCAAAATACCCTTCGCTGGAACAAGCAAAAACTGCAGATCATTAACCCATTCAAGTCCCTGAACACTTCCTCTCCACGCCACAAGAATATCCCGGCGACCCATGATCGCCGCCGTGGCGTCATCAGCAACCGCCACGTACCCCATCCAATTACTCTCCTTACTCCACGACTCCCTCGACAGCGACTTTAACAGGATGCTGTCGGGAAGATCGACGCCGGAGGTGGCGTAGAAGAACCTCGTTACCTCGTACTTGTACGGCCGTCCTTTGTCGAGGAAGACCTTCGAGAAGAACTCGTGTTTCGAGAAGCGGCTGCTTCCAGCGTACTTTGACTCCTTGTGCCGGTGAAAGGCGTCGTAGGTGGCCTGCGCGCGCTCTCCGTAGTGGATTATGTATCGGCGAAGATCGTCGTCGAGTGGGTCCAGTAAACCTTCCCAGTCGGCGGCGCCGCTTAGGAGCCGCCATTTTTTGGCGATGTCTGTGTGGTTGTGTGATGAGAAATGGAACTTCATTGTGGTTTGATAGATTGAGTTTTAAGGTTGGGTTTTGTGATGATTCGTGCAAGGCAATTGAGATCATCAGTTGGTGCGTTTGTGTCTCGTACTTGGAGTGTATTTATAGATCGATTGAGGATAGGAGTGTAATACAAGCCGAACGAGCCGAGCATCGGCATGCTCAAGCTCGGCTCGTTTAGAAACGAGCCGAATCTAAAAATTGTACGAGTTTTAAAATGTGCTCAAGTTTGGCTCGTTTAGAAAGTGAACAAGCTCGAGCCGAGCTTTTGAAGAGCCGAGCCCGAGTAGCTCGGCTAAAAATAATGCTCTTGTAGTGTAATTTTAGTCAAACGAGCCGAGCTTTACCCGAACGAGCCGAGCATTGACATGCTCAAGCTCGCCTCGCTTATAAACGAGCTGAGACTAAAATTTATACGAACTTTAAAATGTGTTCAAGCTTGGCTCGTTTAGAAAGTGAACGAGCTCGAGCCGAGCCCGAACCCGAATAACTTATCTCATATTACAACCCTAACTGTGGATAGGAATTTGGAAACTTAAAGATATCGTACTCTATGAAGGAAATATATTAAATAATACAAACTTAATTCGCTTTATATTGATATGTCTTGTTATATATTCTAGTTGACATATATATTATTTTGTGGTAAATGGCTATATAGGTAGTTTATCTAACGTGGTGTATAAACTAGGTATTTATTTCTTTCTTTTTTTAATATAAAGGTAAGGGAAAGGCGGATCAGCTCCTAAAAATCGATCGGTCTAAAATATCTTTGCGGAAGAGGTCTCAAACATCTTGAGGAATGACATTGACATCCAGTGAAAGATGATGCCCATGAATGGCAATCTTTTCTGCGACCGTATTGATTTTACTTTAATATATGTTGACTATTGAGCTAGAGAATCCGTGATCTATTAGAAATGTCGGTGATGATCATGTCCAACTCCCACGGAGGTTTCCATATTCGCTTGATCGCATTAATAAGCATCAAATTGTCTCCCTCAATTTCGGTGGAAACCACTCCAATCTCCTTAGCCTTTTGTAGACACTCCCGAAGGGTGAAAGCTTCCGCTTCTAACACTGATTCTGAGTTACATCTGTCATTCTGACCTGCATCTGTCATTCTTGCTATCAACAACTTCAATGGTGGTTTTGCATTAAAAATCTGACATAAATAAGTGTGTTCGATCATAGATACACTAGTAACCCCGTTCACGTCTTCAATTAAGAAATTTTGGGGCATTGAAAATGTGCAGTTTGTGTTCCAAATAAGTAGTAAATTGTGATTGTGTTTTGAATCTTGTGTACTCTATTATGGTTGTGAGTGTTTTTTATATTTTGTACACAAACTGTTGTGTTCTAGAGTTCATTATATGGTTATGTAAGTGTAAAATATATGGATATGTGGGTGATTAACTCTAAGTGAGTTTCACGTGTAATGTTGTGTACTTATTATATGTATATCGATATATTAACAAAATTTTGAATATTATCTGTTTATGTATAAATTAAAATACAAAACCAAATCTCTACATAAACTTTTGCCTGGATCCATCTATGTTATGTACATTACTGAAAATCCACTCTTCAATTCATTGCGTATATGTATCACAACACTGTTTCAACTATGTTTTGTTTTTTTTTGTTTTGGTTTTGTTTGTATAGTATGTGTACACACACAAGTTATAATGGTAAAATATTATAGCGTTAAAAATCATAGCATAATCTCCTTTAATAAATATGTCCCTAATAGAGTAATAGTGGTAAAACACCACGGTGAGTAGTCCATCGAGCTTATATACTCATATATTTATTAATGTAAGATCATCTTCACAATTTGTGATATTTTTTTTGGAAATGCAAGGTTCACCAATGGAGCACTTGTAGCATGTTGTGGAGGAGGTGGTCCATACAACTTCAACTACTCATCAAGATGTGGACATGTTGGTTCGACGCCCTGTAAGGATCCTTCAACGTTTGCTAACTGGGACGGGATTCACTTGACAGAAGCCGCATATGAGTACGAAAGGGTTGTTGAGCGGTTCATTTTCGTCTCCTCGCCTTGGTTCCATTGACATCTAAGCTTCTTTAAAGTGTTGTTAGAACTAATTGTGTTATCCCTTTGTTTTGGCTAATCAAGGAGCTGTTTTCATAATGTAATTAACTTTGGTGATGATCTTACGTCTAATAAGTCAATTTTAAGTTTTTAGCATTGAATCCGAAAATGGAATCAATGATCATGAAACATATAGCATTTAATGTAACCTGTCAAATTGGTTGGATTTTCATACGTTGTCGTGAGAGAAATAGGACACAAGAATTGATTACCCAATGACTAAAGATAGTCGATCGCTGTCAAATTAAAATTTTACACTATAATTGCGGATAGCGATTACAATAATCGATGTGTGTTTAAAAAAGTTAGAAAAAATACTGGACCTAAATATGCAAACCAAAATAAATTTTATGTTGAAAACAATCGTCCAAGATACAATCTTTCAAGCTCCATAACTCAATAATATCGGGATTCATCAACATAGTTTATGTTAAACTTTTATATGAACCGTAATTTACAACCTCCACACAAAAAAACATCGATAAACAAACATATTTATATTCTACATAGTTTCAATTCAATTACAAACACAATAATTTTCTCAAAAAAAAATAAAATATGAAACCCCACAAATTACAACATGATGCAATAGCATCATTTTATTCCTATAGTTTCTTTATAACCCTTAAGATATAACAAATGTCTACATGATAAAAATTTACCAATGATCAAACCCATATATAATGATTTACATTGAAACTCCCTATCCGGTCAACCTCGTACGAGCCTCAATGATTAGAAGAAATCATCATCATCTAGATCACGATCCAGAAGCTTCCAAGAGCCATCATCTTGTTGAGTCATCCCCTTATTCCTAATGACCCACCAAGAAGTAGGAACCAAGAACTCATCTTTCACATAGTCTCCAGCTTTATTCACAAGTGCCACGTCCCTCTCGACCACCAGCTCGAAATCTTTGTCCTTTCCACGTGTCCCCGCCACGCCATGCAGATGAGCCTCCATGTTATGCCAGCTGGAGAAGTTCCCGGGACCCTTCAAGTACTTAGATTTCGTCGTATCAATCGGAAGCTCCTCTCCGACATCCTCGTATGGAATGATTGGGTAGTTTGGAATGATGTCGAAGTTGTTCTTGATCCTTAGGATTTTGAGGTTGTTGGTGTATTTTGAGTAGACTTTTTTGAAGCTTGAGTCGCCGATTCTTGGGCAGGCGAACACGATGGCGGTAACTAGGCAGGGTGGCGAGTTTGGTGGCTGGTTAAGGCCGTTGGCGACAATGTCGACCGCGTTGAGGGTTGCGAGCGCCGCTCCTAGGCTGTGGCCTGTGATTGTTATGCTTATTTCTTGGTCTTTGTATTGTTCTACTAGTTTTTTGATCTCTAATAAAACCTGTACAAAAATTACAATGTGATTATGTGATACGTTCAAGAACTTGGTATGATAGTGGTAACATCAAAACTATCGAAAAACATACGAGTACAAATAACTTCTGAATCGAATATACCGACTAAAATCGTTTATATTTTACAACACGCTAGTTCATTTCCACACATATATACTGAAATAGTTACTTTGTATTTGATGCACGGAGAGTACCTAACCAAAAAAAAACAATTATTTTATACTTATGAGTCAATATTAATATGAATAATTGACTTACGGATAATGTAAGGGTATATTCTGAAAAAATTATAAAGTTTAGAGACATTATCTGAAAATTGAAAATCTTTGGTATAATACATAAAGATTTATTTTTAGAAACAATTTGGTTTACTAGGGCTTTTTCTAATTTTGTATTTAGTAAATGTACCCCTTGAGAGAAGAGTGTGTAGAGTTTGAAAATAAATACAAAAGGTTGGGTACACTTACTTAATTGAAACATTAAAAAGCCTAGTTATTATTCTAGTTTTTTCAAAAAGGCCTAGTTACAAAAATTGCCCAAAGATTTATAGTTAATATCTTTACTTGAAACTTTTTTTTATATATAAATTTGTAACCATCGACCATATTAAGGGCCCGTTTGGTTCCAACTCCGGAAACGGAAACGGAATGGAAAATTTTATGTATATCCTTATTCATAAAATTTTATGGAATCATTCCTTAGAGTTTCATGCAAAATGCATTTGTCTCCCCACATTTTGTTTCCCTATAGGGTATTAAAAGTAATCAAATTCAACTTCAATTACTTCAAACCACAAGGAATAATTCCAAAAACTTTCATGAACATGGGTATACATACGGACTAGATTCGTATTCATTCCATTTCCGATTCCGGAGTTAAAACAAAACGGGCCCTAAATTCTAAATACCCATCAAATTTATATCAAAAAGTTACGTGTCAACTACTTATTTTATCTACTCAAATAAGTTTTCAGTTCTCATATATATATATATATATATACACGAGATTGCTATTCGTACCCACATATTCATGCTATTCGTACCCTGACTACGCGTACGCAATGCGTAGCCGTAGCAAGAAGCTCATTCCGTTCAAAAAATAAAGGAAAATGGTTACGACTACGCATGACCGATGCGTAGTCCTACTACGCGTACGCCATGCGTAATCGTAGTTGTACTACGACTACGCATCGCGTACGCGTAGTAGTCCGTAACATATACTTAGATGTGGTATGTATATCATGTATATGGTGGTACGAACAGCAGGAACCATATATATATATATATATATCGAGGAGCTTAATTCTTGGATTGCAAAACACTCAAAACACCTATCACAAGTCACAACAGTCTTGTCTTCACCGCATGAAACTACTACTAAACGCAGTCCATCACTTCAACACCTACCCAATCAAGCAACTACTAATCACGGCAAAATTAACATTAATCATCAATAATGATCGATGAGTGTCTGGCTAGATTAAGAGATTAATACAGTACAACACTGTATTAAATTCTGTTGTCTTTTCTTAAGTCACTTATAATATAATACGTAATTTGTTTTTATTTAGTGCTATAGGGAGATATGTCAATGAAGAAGAATCAAATGCACGTAATTTGATTTCATTTTAAGTAATACTAAACTTAATTATATTATCCTAATTACGGTTATGAACATGTGAAATGGTCAACAATTAGTTTAATAATCTCCTTGTATTATTTTAATTCTAGGTATCATTTAGAGTTAATTAACTAATTTTCATTTCATTCCACTTGTTAAAACATGTTCATCACTATTTCCATCGTTTAATATATATATATATATATATATATATATATATATATATATATATATATATATATATATATATTCTGACAACCATTTTTTAATTAAAAAAAATCTTATGTAATAATCAAGTAAATCGCGTATAATCATTCAATCAAAGTAGTATTTTAGTTAGACATGGGTCGCAAACGGTTTAGATTTGTGAACCGGCTAAATCGTAAAAATCCAAACTAAGTCGCTGGTTTGGTCGGCGGTTTAGCTGGTTTATTAAAAAAATAAAAGAAAGAAAAATTGGACCAAACCGGCGGTTAACCGCCTGTTTTGAGGACCAAATCAGTAGTTAACCGCCGGTTTTGAGGACCAAGCTGCCGGTTTAGGTTTGGCCAAAGGTCAAACCTAAACCTAAACCGGAAACCCACGGTTTGGCCAAACCGGCAAACCTAAACGTCGGTTTGGGCCGGTTCACAAACCGTCGGTTTGACGGTTTGATTCAAACCGGACCCATGTATAATTTTATTGTTTGTTTTAATTAAAACTTTCTTGATTGTAACGGTATTGAAGATTATAAATTTCACGTAAAAAAGTTATCAAGATTTTCTATGCTAACATATATTTTTATGACATTATTTTTATATAAAGAGTATAGTCTTACGATAGAATTTTTTATTTTTTTTTCTATCATAAGTCCATAAATAAGAAGAATTATTTTTAAAATGATTATCTTGATTGCTTTTTATACAATTATAAAACCGGTGATTCTTTATAAAATTAAACTTTGAGTTTTAATAAATTATATAATTTATTTTATATAATGTACTTAACTTATATTATACATTTTTTTAAAATAACTTATAAGTAATTTATAGTTGTATATATGCATATACATCTCTTATCCTCTTTACACTTTTTTTTCCAAAATACTTTTTTATTTTCTTATATAACTATTATATATTTTAATATATTAAAATTCAATATACTTTTCTATAAAAATATTTCAAAATGGCCGATGGCCCAATATCAAATTTATGGTTAAAGTGTTTATGTAACAAACTAAAAGGAAAATAACTTTTTTACGTATACAAAGTTACAAACGCACCTGATCCCGAACACTTCGCTTATTAAACGGCGATTTATGATCCTCAGACGTATATATCGAGAACCAGCCTTGATGCACCATAGGATTATCATCATCATTCCCCAAAATACCCTTCGCCGGAACAAGTAAAAACTGCAGATCATTAACCCATTCAAGTCCCTGAACACTTCCTCTCCACGCCACAAGAATATCCCGGCGACCCATGATCGCCGTCGTGGCGTCATCAGCAACCGCCACGTACCCCATCCAATTACTCTCCTTACTCCACGACTCCCTCGACAGCGACTTCAACAGGAAGCTGTCGGGAAGATCGATACCGGCGGTGGCGTAGAAGAACCTCGTTACCTCGTACTTGTACGGCCGTCCTTTGTCGAGGAAAACCTTCGAGAAGAACTCGTGTTTCGAGAAGCGGCTGCTTCCGGCGTACTTTGACTCCTTTTGCCGGTCAAAGGCGTCGTAGGTGGCCTGCGCGCGCTCTCCGTAGTGGATTATGTATCGGCGGAGATCGTCGTCGAGTGGGTCCAGTAAACCTTCCCAATCGCCGGCGCCGCTTAGGAGCCGCCATTTTTTGGCGATGTTTGTGTGGTTGTGTGATGGGAAATGGAACTTCATTGTGGTTTGATAGATTGAGTTTTAAGGTTATGTTTGTGATGATTCGTGCAAGGCAACTGAGATGATCAGTTGGTGCGTTTGTGTGTCGTATTTTGAGTGTATTTATAGATCGATTGAGGATAGGAATTTGGAAACTTAAGGATATCGTACTCTATAAAGTAAATATATTAAATAATACAAACATAATTCGCTTTATATTGATATGTCTTGTTATATATTTCAATTGGTGGCAAACCTAAACCGTAGAAATTCAAATTGCCGGTTTAAATTTAACCTAAACCAGTGGTTTGGCGACGATTTAACCAGTTTGTATAAAAATTATAAATAATAAAACTAATTGGAAACTAGACCAAACCGGGTCAAATCAGCGGTTAATCGTCAGTTTGGTTCATTAAACCGCCGCTAACCGCCAGTTTGGGACAATAAAATAAAATAATAATAATAATAATAATATCAAACCGGCGTAGGTTTGGCCGAAAGTCAAACCTAAACCTAAACCGGTAAACTACGGTTTGGCAAACCGGCAAACCTAAACCGCCGGTTTGGTCAAACTGCCGGTTTGGACCGGTTCACAAACCGCCGATTTGACGGTTTGGTTCAAGATAATTAGAAATTTTGGTGTTGGGGTCGATGCACCCAGGTGGACAGTCTATTTATCTGAAAACATGTCTAATATGCACTTGTCGAAAAAACGAAGGTCCAAAGGTTATAATTCGCTTTATATGGATATGTCTTGTTATATATTCCAGTTGATATATATTATTTTTCTATAGTAATATTGCATTGAATGGCTATAACTTTTTTTAGGCAATTTTGGATGATATATATCATTGTTCTCATGATTATACGATAACATTGTTCCCATGGAAACTACATCCTATATATATATATACTAAAATCATGAAATAATTATAATTACAATAAAAATAATATTCATATTCAACAAAGAGAATGGTAGACAAGTCAAAAGTTGTGCTAATTCATTCCAAACAAGTAAGTAATATCGATTTTATGTAAAATAAAGAAATAAGACGTAGAACAAGTGATATCGATTGACTCGTGATTAATTGTTTATTAACTCGACAGATGTGCATACATGTTATTGTAAATGTGGCATGTTAACAACCTTGTCAAAGTAAAATTAACATTAAAAAACAAAGTAAGGATTCAAGACGATGATGAAGACGATGAAGGAAAAGTTGCAAAGGAAGGATGCTTGTACGTATTCTCATGCAAACTCATCGCAAATTTTAGAATATATACATTTAGGTCTCAATCGATATCATCTATTTTGCTCCTTATCCAATTTCATCTTCAATTCATTATAGGGTTATAAGTCAAATAAGTTAATCTTTGATATCATGATCACTATTGACTAAATAACGTGGGATGTGTTGGAAATAATAAGGTCTCGTCGGGACACTCCGAACCTAGTATATAAGGTCGATGGACTCCTCCTCCTATTGCCAATTGGTTTTAGCATGGATCCTCGCCGGGTTTATGTGTTGGGCTTGGACCTAATACGCAGTTACACTTCGTTTTGTGCTTCTCGTGGACCGACTTGTTTAGATCAAGTTTAGATCAAGTTTTCTATTAATATTTTTTTTAGGTTTTCTCACGATGATCTACTGTATCGAATTTGTCAAAGTCCGATACAGACGGACCGGTAGAGGCGTAGAGGCTCAAGCCCAGCACATAAACCCGATGTGGTTTCATCCAAAACCAATTGACAATAGAAGGAGTAACCAACCGACCTTATATACTAGGTTTGGAGTGTCCCCATCTTTCGATGTCGGACTTTATTATCTCCAATATAATTGTTTTTCTTTATCAAAAAATGTGGTGTATCATGTTTTTGTATGAGCGCACATCATGCACCAAATGTACGATTAAATTTCACCTAAAATAAAAGACGATAAGAGAAGTAGTCAACCGATCTTATATACTATTAATTATGAGTCAAGTGTCAATGCGCCAAATGGTTGCAATTGAGGGGCGTGTGGAGGATTATGTTCTCACATCGATTATAACGGGATAACGAGTCTAGTATATAAGGTTAGTGAGCTACTTTTATTGTCAATTGGTTTTAAGATGAGAGTCTATTGAGCTTATATGTTGGACTTGGGCCCAACTCGCATATGCGCTCGGACAAGCGATGGACCCCACACCATATAAAACCGTCGGAATTTTTCACTTACTTCACCAAGGGTATTGTAAAGTTAGGTTGAAGTCGAGTTAGGTGCGAATAGGATGGAAATCAAGCAAGATGATCAATCGGGATTACTAGCTGAAACCCGAAGGCCGACAACCCCAATATTTCAAGGGGTTGGTGGTGTCAGGATAAATTCTAGTTTGGTCATCCATCTTGCGTGTGTTTTGACAATAAAAGGAGTAATCAACTTATATAAGTCGGGTTTACTAGCGGAAATCCGAAGTCCGCCAACCTCAATATTTCAAGGGATCAGACGGAAACATACTCTGATGTCAAGATAAATTCTAGTTTGATCATTCATCTTGCGTGTGTTTTGACAATAAAAGGAGTAACCAACTTACATAATTAATTACATGTTTGTTTATTATCGACGTGAATGATTGTATTTTCACAATATTTATATACAACAACGTGAAAATATGATGTAAAGAACGACCCAAGAATTCGCATACATTAAAAAAATAAAAATAAAAGACATTATTAATATATCTGGTAGTATAACATTTATAAAAAAAAAGATAGATATTTGAATAAAATATTAAAATAAAAAATTCCTCGAATGGAATATACTTGTAATGGTGGACTTGACCGATCAAATAAATGTACTAGATATTATAAATTAGTCCAGTAATTAATATCTGAGCTAGATTTAATAAATTAGGTCCTACCTAATTTATATTTTAACTTATTAATTGTCGTACTATGTCTATATATAATATTTCAATAATTTTATTGTAATTTTGAAAAGTCCGTTTATTTATTTTAGTTAGAAGGAAATTCCGGCAAAGACCTTATGTTTATTTTTTATAAAGTCCGTTTATATTTACAAGTCATATGATTTATGTTTCAATGTGTAGCATGTAAACATATGTTAATATAACTGATTTTTTCACAAATTTTAAAACTTTAGGGTATATAATAATAATAATAACAATAATAATAATAATAATAATAATAATAATAATAATAATAACTATTTTTATTATTATATGAGATTTTTTACACCAATTTTCTCATAAAAATATTCATTTTTAACATTTTCCTTTTTATAAGCTTTCGATACAGTTAACTTGTCTTGTATATCGGGTTTTTTTTGGTATCAAAAATGAAATAAAAATCGAGCCTGTATGTTGTCTCTAAATCTTAAACTTTTGTTGGAGATAACAAGGTCCTACGTCAAAAGATGGGGACACTCCGAGCCTAGTATATAAGATCGGTGGACTACTCCTCCTATTGTCAGTTGGTTTTAGGATGGACTTGTCGGGTTTATGTGCTGAGCTTGGGACTAATGTGCATGTGCGCTCGTATGCACACGACCCCCGCTCTACCGATCATCTGTATCGGACTCGCGATCCTAACCAGTGGACATGTGCAACTCGGTCTATATCCACTTGCGATGTGGACACTCCGAGCCTAGTATATAAGGTCGGTGCGCCTCCTATTGTCAATTGGTCGCATGTGCGCTCGTATACACACGACCCCCGCTCTACCGGTCCATCTATATCGGACTTTGACAAATTTTATATATTTTAAGCCAAGTTTATATCATAGAGTCATCTATTTGACGTACCATTCCTTGTAAAATGTTGGAACTTTGCACATATAATAAACGCAATTACGTGGTTTGTACGTACAATTATACAGAAGCAACAAGGTTGGCCTAAACAAAAACAAAATTGAAGGTCGTTGCTTGGAAGCTAACCGCAGTGATGAAGCATAGAAAGGGAAAGAAGATCGATCGAAGAACACAAAGGTGGATTTGCAAATTTGGGAAGCAAAGAAATCGATTGTGTTGCTGAATCACGAAGCAATTGTTCGTAAGCTTGTGTTGACGTTTAGTGTATTGATGACTAAGTATAGTGTGTTGGTGTGCATATGGTATGGATCGTCTTTCTGGTCTTGCCTCATCTAGAAGCACTTCTTACTTGAGGAAAAGCCTTTCCATAAGCATGAGATTACATTACATAGGGTTGGCAACCATGTGACGAATTGGGTCGTTTTGTGTTTACACTTTTGAGTCATTATTGTATCATTTTTGAGTGTGTTTGGGATACATGACACTTTTAAGATGGTTTGTTACCGGACGTAACGTTTCTACTTTCTACCTAGTAGAGATGAGCTCGTTCTTCACTTCTGTCGTATACTGTTGGAGATAATAAGGTCCCACATCGAAAGATGGGACACTCCGAGCCTAGTATATAAGGTCGGTGAGCTACTCCTCCTATTGTCAATTGGTTTTAGGATGGAACCACTCAGGGAGGCTTCGGATTAAAGGTTAGAGTTGTGGATTCTGATTTATTGTATTTTTATTGTTGTTTTGAACGAGCCTATTATATAAGGTCGGTGGGTTAGGACGAAACCACTCAGGGAGACTTCGGATTAAAGGCTGGGGTTGTGGATTCTGATTTATTGTATTTTTATTGTTGTTTTGAACGAGCCAACATACTCGGTAGTAAGTTTGACGGGGTTCGGGGTGATAGCTCCGATGTTGAGCAGGGGTCCAAGAGCAACGACTCGGGAACTCGATAACCAATTCTCATGTTTTATTTCTCTCTTATTTCTTATATACGTGTTCAACACCTTTGTTTTTAGGATGGATCCAAAGGTCGATCGGCAAGAAATGGTTCTGGCTAGCAAACATGATTTTGTCACCTCGACTCTCTGACTAAATCTACAAAGTGTGACATTCAAAGTATATAAGAGTGTACATGCATATTATGCTAAAATTATCAAATATGTCTAGAAAACTTTATCCTAAAACCAAAAATATCATACAAACCGTGTATACTATACTCATAATTTGCCAATTTTGATTTGAAAATTTCGTTATATGGCCAAAGACGATACAAAAATAGGAATAACATAAATTTCTTCGAGAGAACATATGTTCATTTCACGATAGTATACAAATCAAACACAATATGTGTAAATAGTCTATACATCAATGAATCACCAAATCAAACACTAAACCGTAATTAACGATGATGTATACTATACACCTCATCATCATTCATCGTCGTCATCATCATCATATTCCATGGCTATCCAAGACCCATCATCTCTTTGAACCATCCCTTTGTTCTCCTCAACCCACCAACCCACCGGAATCATATACTCATCCTTAAGATTATCCATAGACTTGTTAACAAGCGCGATATCTCGCTCGACCACCAGCCGGAACCTCCTCCACCACCACCCTCCATGATCTCCAGCCACCCCATGAAGATACACCTCCAAGTTATGAAAGTTCTGGAAGCTCCCGTCCTCCTTCAGATACTTCGATTTCCGAGTATCGATAGCCACCTCATCTCCGACAGCCTCGTACCCCACGAGTGGAAGCGAGGGGACGGCGTCGGGTGTGTTGCGTACACGTAGGACTCGGAGTGATCCGTGGCGCTCGAGGTTGGAGAAGAGTGTTTGAAAGGCGAAGTTCCCCACTTTAGGGCTTCCGAAGAGTATTGCTGTCACCGGGAAGCTGGTGGCGGCGGAGTGGTGGTGTTTGCGGTTTAAATTGTTGGCGACTATGTCGACGGCGGTGAGTGTGGCCAGGGCAGCTCCGAGACTGTGGCCTGTTACTGTTATGCTTAGTTCTTCGTCATTGTATTTCTCCACCAGCCTTTTGATTTCTTTCAATACCTTCATGTTTTATATTTCAAATTATTAAGGAAAAAGTTTGGATTTTTGTACTGCATGTGTGAAAAAAAAGAAGATTGACATATTTTATACAATTTATATTATATATTTATAGTTGAATTATTCATGAATACTTAGTCGATGTTCATTTTTAAGTAGTTTAAGCTTGTTTAGTAGATTTGTTTGTAGCTTTCAAAATTTAGAAATCTAATAAATAAGTTAATTGGTGATTAATAAAAATAAAATTGTAAAAATTTTAATAATTTAAATAAAAGGCTATCAGCTGTTTATCTTTTAAGATTGATCATAAAAGCTTCTGAGAAATCTAATAAAAAAGTTAATCTACCAAATAAACTATTGTAACGAACACCCATTAACTTTCAATTTTTTCAAAGCTCTAAAAAAAACTCCACCGAATAGGATCTTAATATAATTGTTATTTCAAGCTCTGAAACTATACTCATATCTGATTATCCAATTTCGTCATAGTTATCTCGAAATTAATAGAGTTGTTCATCATTGTAAGTTTAACTTTAAACTTTTCGGTTGGTATGCATGTATTACTTGGCCCGTCTAAGAATACTACGACTCTTCTACGTGATGTTATAAGGGGTCAGACTATCTCGTTTATTTATTACTTAACCCTTATTTTCATATATAATAAACTCGTCTAAACTCGCAGAGACCCAACCAAATGATTACACCTCCCCCACTTTCTTGTACGGCTCCCCAAGACGAGCATTATATTATAAGATAATCATTCTCATTAAGTTTGACTATGATTATTATACTATCAATGAACTTGAACTATATATGTTCAAAAGTTACTTGGACCAGGTGACATCGTAGTTTTTGTTTCTTAGTCTATTGAATATTTACGAGCCCAATTGATTTTTTTTAATTAATATTTTACTAAATTTAATATTGAAGGTTAGTTAATTACCCAATATCATTGTCCTAATCCTAACTTCCTAACCACGCAACAACAGAATGTCTTCTGAATCCTTATCGTTGCTATAAAATACGTAATAATTCTTGCTTGACGTGTTAACTAGTTGTTACTATTAATGGATAGTGAACACTATTAAGGATAATGACTTCCATAATGATAAGAATGTAAGTATTACCGAATACCGATAATGATTAGGGTTCTTATTCAAACCGCGAATGAGTTATGTTGTACTGTGTTTAACACGTTTAGAATTGAGTCGAGGTTGAGTCATACTCGATGTTAAATCGAGCATCAAAATGTATTCAGACTCAGCTTGCTACGAACTGAACTTTTCTGAGCTCTACTCGAGTAACTTTGCTTATATAACACTTGTTAAAAATTTAACTCTTTTAGGCCCATTTGAAATTGCTAAAAACTATTTCCATAATGAAACAAATCATGTTTGTTTAGCAAATAGAATAAAATGTCAAACGAAAGAAAAAACCATTTTCATTTCATTATATTTCTCTTAACCGATTTCATTCCGTTTTTATTTCACTCATCTAACCAAACAGTCACTAAGTCATCGTTAGGGTTGTTATTCGAGCTGAACATTGGCACGTCACGCGTTCATTACCTGCTCGTCTAAAAATGAGCCGAGCCGGATCTAAGTTTTAGTCGAGTAAATGAATGAGTTTAAACCGAATTTGGCTCCTTATAATAACCCTAATTATACTCATGCATTTCATGTAAATGAAGAAGATCGATCGATGAAGTTACCTGATGTCTGGCGCTAGTCTTGCCCAAAAGAGAGTTTGGATTCTCAGAAGTATACACAGAATAAAACCCTTGATGAACAATCTCCTCCATACCCTCCGTTGCCGCCGCCCCCAAAATCTCCGGCGCCGGAACCAAACCCACCAAAAAATCACTAATCCACTCAAGCGCCATAACCGAGCCCCGCCACGCCACCACCACATCCCTCCGCCCTAACGCCGCCACAGACTCATCTTTCGCAACAGCCACGTAGCCCATCCAGTTAGTCTCCCTAGTAGCGTGAGCTCCCTCTCTCGACAACGGCACCACCATCAACCCTTCAGGAAATCCGTCGAGATCCGACGTGGCGTACAAAAACTTAGTTACCTCGTACTTGTACGGCCTGTTCTTATGATCCAACCCAACACTCTGAAAGAACCGCTCTTTCGAATAGCGACTCTTGCCTGCGTACTTGGAATGCGTGTCACGGTTGAAAGCGTCGACTGTCGATTGCGCCATCTCTCCGTAGTTGATGAGGTGGCGCCGGAGATCGATCTCGAGTGGACGGAGTAGACCCTTCCAATGATTCTCCCCGCTTAGGAGCCGCCATCTTGGGATCGCTGAGAAATTGCTGTCAATTAATGGCTCTCTGTTGTTGTGTTCATCAGCTTCATAGGTTAGGCAGCAAGGAAAGTGATCCAAAATCATGTTGATATTTGTCTAATTGAATTGATAATTTTTGTTTAAGAGTGATTTGATATTGGTAATACAAACTCCTATAGGCTATAGTATAGATTTTTTTTTATTTTTTATTTTAATATTTTGAAAAATAAGAGATAAATATTATGCATTTGGACTTGGAATAGTCCATTAGTATTGATTGCTAACTACGTGTAGTTTGACCTTAAATTGGTATGACAAGAAGGTTAATTGGACCTTTTCCTTTTCTTTTACGGCAGCCATATATGCTAAGTGTCTTTTAATTGATAAATTAGTATAAATGGTGATCGATTGAAAACGACAACATTTTTATCCTTTAAAAAATACAAATTCATTATATATAAGTAGGGCCGTGTCAGAGTCCGATAAAGACGGACCGGTGGAGCGGGGTCGTGGCATACGAGCGCACATGCGCATTAGGCCCAAACCCAACACATAAACCCGGTGAGGTTATATCTAAAAGATGTGGGACCTTATTATCTCTAACACGCCCCCGCAAGTGCAACTAGAGAATATAGACCGAGTTGCACTTGTCACAAGTTAGGATCGCGAGCCGAATTGAGGTCAATCGCTCTGATACCATGTCAGAGTCCGATACAGACGGACCGGTAGAGCGGGGTCGTGGGCATACGAGAGCACATGCGCTTTAGGCCCAAGTCCAACACATAAACCGGCGAGGTCTCATCCTAAAACCAATTGGCAATAGGAGGAGTAGCTCCCCGACCTTATATACTAGGCTCGGAGTGTCCCTATCTTTCGATGTGGGTATTATCTCCAACAGGCCGTAATATGAGACAAGCTATTCGGGCTCAGCTTGAGGTCGGCTTGTCAAAAGCTCGGCTCGAGCTTGTTTATTTTATAAACGAGACAAATACAAACACATTTTAAAGCTCGTATAAAATTTAGGTTCGGTTCGGGCTCGACTCGTTCGGGTAAAGCTCGGTTTGTTCCTAAAATAACACTATAAGAGCATTATTTAGCCGAGCTACTCGGGCCTGGTCGAGCTCGCTCACTTTCTAAATCAAAACGAGCTAAGTTTGAGCACATTTTAAAGTTCGTATAAATTTTAAGCTCAGGTTGTTCCTAAACGAGTCAAACTTGAGCACGCCGATGCTTGACTCGTTCGGCTCGTATCGCATCCACATATATATATATATATATATATATATATATATATATATATATATATATATATATATATAAGGTACGTAGATATTTATATAAATACTACGTTGACTGTATACTTTGTTCCACGTCGTTTAAGTTGTGGTATCGGTCTACTATACTATCTAGCTGGCTTCAATATTTGAAATTTAAGACGTAGCTACGTGCTAAGTTCTTTGATCTAATCAGCTTAATATAAAAAACGACGAATACTTAATTTCATATATTAATATCTAAAACGACGAGTTGTGACATCTACAACTTACTAGTACGAAAATACCTTACGACTTATAGTTTATTAGTAATAAGAAGAAATTATCGAGTCACTAATTATAATGGCAAAGGAAATAATAACCATCATCGGAAACTAACAAAGGACAAGCATTTTACATTGTAAATATAATAATAAAATATATTAGTAAAAATAAAAACTAGAATATTATCAATTAATGATTGATAAGAGTATAAAAATTAATTTCATATATTAATTATAATGAGAAAAATATTATTAAATTCCAAATTTAAAACAATAGTAAAATATAGATATGGGTCCGGTTTGGAAAAACCGCCCAAAATGCCGGTTTTCAAACCGGTCCAAACCGGCGGTTTAGGTTTGCCGGTTTGATCAAACCATAGGTTCACGGTTTAGGTTGGGGTTTTTTATTTTATTTTTTTAAAAAAAAAAACCAAACCGGCCGGTTTAGTCCTTAAACCGGCGATTTGGCCCTTAAACCGATAATTTTCAATTTTATTTTATTTTTATATGCAAACCGCCACAAAACCAGCGGCTTAGGAAACCTACAGCCGGTTTGATTTTTGCCGGTTTAGGTTTAGTTTTGACCTTGGGCCAAACCTAAACCGGCAGTTTAGGTTTAGGACCCAAGTCAAGTAAAATATTATTGATTTATAGTATATGATAAATATTGTAAACCAATTGTTGAAATAATAAGAAAATATTATAGAATTAAATTCATAATGATGGTTCAAAATATTTTACAAAGAAATGTATACGAACTTCCCATTCACTACTTAGACCATGGACAACAGGTAGTCCCGGGGCTACTAATTTTTTCCTGCCACATCAGCAAGTATATTGCCACATCAGCTTAGTAGCCTCATCTCACCTTTTCACTTTTATTCACTCACAACAAAGAGCCACGAGACTCCTATTTTTTATTTTTTGATTTCTTATTTATTTTCAACAAATTAATGATTTGTATATTTATATATCATATAATATTAAATAATATTATTAATACTATTATAAATAAACATTTGCCGTAAAATTTAAAACGTAAATATATTTTAAAATTAATTAAAAGAAATTAAATAACAAAAAGCTTAATAAAAACGTAATTTGAATAGAAACCAACATAAAAATTTGCAGAACAAACAACTTCATAAAAAAGAAACTCAATTTAAATAACAACAATATAAAAAAAATACATACTAATATAAACAATAAGAACGGAAAAACGTGATTCAAATAACGAACAACTTAATAAAAAAATACACTTGCAAATGTTAGTGATTATAACGAACAACTTAATATATAATATTACTAATACTTAAAAGTAAACATTAGTCGTTTGTGCTTTATTTCAATATTATGTTATAAGTTACGTTTATGTTGAAGTTAATGTATAACTAGTTTTTTTTTTAATTAAGTTAGAATTTTATTTGTAAGTACGTTAGTGTCTCATTTTATGTCTAAGATTTATTTGAAATTGTGTGTTTTATTATAAAAAAATAAAATACATATATAAATTAAATAAATATCTTATTAGATTGATATAAATAAATTCTTGTATAAAAAATAAATTTCAAAACGTTAAATGATCACTACGTAAAATCCTACATACGTTACAAGAAGTCAAAAAATTTTTTTATCGAAACATATACAAAATGGGTGTCATTGGATAGATAAAATTAAATCCTATTCAAAAATATTTTTTTTATATTTTTTTACTTATTAATAAATCGGGAAATTAAGTTTTAAGTTTAATTAAAACTACGCCACATGGCGAATTCTCACTGGCCGGATTCTGGCCAGTGAGGGCGCGCCATGTGGCGCGTCCCTCTGCAGTGTAGCATCCAAAACGACGTCGTTTTGACCCAACTGGGCCAAAACGACGTCGTTTTGTTTATAAAAAAACAAAAAAAAAAATTAAAAGCATTTAGGAGCCGACGCCTATTTTGGCGTCGACTCCCGGGGCTCTTATCCCCTTCTCTCCGCCATGTCATCGATTTGATGACATGGTGGGGGCTTAAGAGCCCCACGACCCTCCATTGTGGAGGGTCTTACTAACCTGAATCAATTTATTTAAGATTACGCAAAACTCGATTGAGTTCACTCGGGTTCAATCACGATAGAACTCTTCAAGATTGGGCCGGTCCGGTTGCATGTGAAAAGTCCAACCCGGCGCTAGCCCAGCCCATATCAACTAGAAAAATAAACATATATGATTACATACATAGCATATAATTTTAATTATAATACTATTCATAATTATAACATATTTATCATAGTTAAATCACATGAAGTATTCATGTACAATATATACATACTTTAAAAAATATCTATTATAATTAACTTTGTACTAT
Source organism: Fagopyrum esculentum (assembly GCA_033239045.1). Taxonomy (NCBI): domain Eukaryota; kingdom Viridiplantae; phylum Streptophyta; class Magnoliopsida; order Caryophyllales; family Polygonaceae; genus Fagopyrum; species Fagopyrum esculentum. Next base: position 138,398,748 of record BSUD01000008.1, on the reverse strand, counting down.
ATACTTATCTTTTTAAAAAATAAAAAGGCGCTATCCGGTTGGACAAGCCTATCAACCCAAATGTAGACACGGTAGCCGAGCTAAACTCGGATGTGGTTCGGTCAAGTGATCTTATCAACCCTAATATACATCTACTTTCAACTCGTGCTTACATCGATGTTCATTTAACCTTTGGTTCATCATTTTATGGTCGTAAATGATATAGTTCTTTAGGATTTAACAACAACGACTCACATCATACACATATATAGAGACAGGGGTGGTGTTCGGGTGAAAATAATCATAAACGAAAACAAATTTCCACCACCATAAATGAAATAAAAACAAATAAAATTTCTTAGGATCAGTTATACTGTGTCAAAAACCAATACAAACGGACAGTAGAACAAGGTCATGTACATACGAGCGCACATGCGCATTAGGTCCAAACTCAACGCATAAACCCGATGAGTTCCATCATAAACCAATTAACAATTATAGAAGTAACTAACGGACCTTATAACTAGACTGAGAATGCCCTCAACTTTCGTATTGTGCATGAAAACTTCAAGTTGGACCCATCCCAAGTGTTATATATCCCTTTTATCACGGAGCTAGATGCACATTGATTTCTTGCAAGATTTGATCATAATGAGCTTTACATTCACATTCTCTAAAGCACAATCCAACCTACACCATATCTTATTATTCTCTTTTTGTCTCTTAAAGCAATCACTTTACAATAACAAATACTCATGTCCCTAATTGAACATGATCATACAATATGAAACCCAACTAAAACTTGTATCATAACAATTGAAGCATTAACTACACAAAAATCTCAAACCCTAGATAGTTGAAGCAGCATAAAGAAGTTCATTCCATGTATCCGGCAATCCGGGGAGACACCAATGACTACAATCTGTTCCTGAGTGATCTCCACTATAGGCCGAAGGATGACAATCTTTCCTTAGTTGTGATAGCGTAGTTATATCTAAAAGATAAACCGGTGTCTTCATCGCGCTTATCACCTTCTTCACTACCTCGGCTTCTGGTGGGATTCCTGCCGGGTAAGTTGAGCCAGATAACGGGTCTGCTTGTCCGCTACAGCTTGCTAACGGGACGTTCCATTCTCGCCCACTTGTTGAAGTTACATTAGAATCGACACGTTAGAATCTTGTGTACAAAGATCAAAGATTGATATGTGCATTTTGTATTGAGCCATAATGTATGATTTTGACAAGTGCTTTGGCTTGGATTGTTATGTTATTGTCCTCTTTCTTGATTTTTTTTCCCTCTTCTTGTTTTGGTGTGTTTTGGATTTTTTTCTAAAGGCATTGAATTGGTATCTTGGCTATTGTTGATATGATTATGACATCTTCCATGACTAGGAATATTGCAGGTTTTTTATCTTATCTTACTTGTGTCTTCTGCAGTTCTATTGCTATCTTTATATTATGCTTTTAAATAATTTTGCCAAAATATAGAGATGCTACCTAAGTGATTGATGCAATATAGAATGTGTTTTAACTCTTAGGACCCGTATAGAATCGGTAAGAATCATTTCTGAAAACGAAATGCTTCTGAATGAATAAAAAATTATGTTTGTATAGTGATTAAAATGGATTGTTTATCTTTTAACACATGAAAATAACCTAATTAATTTCATTTTATTTTCTTTCTCGTAACCGTTTTCTCCCACTCCTCCAACCAAACATACACTTAATGTAATTATCAATAACCTATTATTTGGTTACAAACTACAATAATGTAAAGGAAAGAAAGTGAACCTAGTCTATAAAAACCTTATTGTTATCCAAGCCGTTCTTTAGTTTGCTCATGTTTAGCTCGTTTAAAATTAATACGGGATCAACCTGAGCCCCAACTTTAACCGAGTTTTAAAACATGTTCAAACTCAACTTTTTAGTCAAGTGAACGAGCTTGAGCTTCCTATTGAATATTTGTCTTTAGGGTTGGTATCCAAGCCGAACTAGTCAAGCTCTAGTAAGCTTATTTTCAGCTCGTCTAGAACCGATTCAAGTTTGTACCGAGATTAAATTTGATTGAGTTGAAAATGAACTCATACTCGACTTGTTTAGTTAGATTAACCAACTCGAGCTCGTATAACAACCCAAACGAATCCATTTGTAACGAATCATCTTTCATACCGATTAGATTAGATTGACTTACTTATAATGAGTGGGAGAGATGCCTTGAAAGAACACTTGTGTCTTTGAAGAGTTAACGTTCTGATCAGCCCAATTTCCCCACGTTGTCAATCCTTTATAGAATGCAGTCAAACGATCCATATCCTTGTACAACTTTGACCCTTCTTCCATGTAATCCCATCTGCAAACACACAAAATTTATAATCAATATTCTAAGAAGAAGAAGAAGAAGAAGAAGAAGAAGAAGAAAGACACGTACGGTTGAGTTTTTCCATGGTGAGTCCACCAATGCCAAGAATTGAATACGAGCACATCCATGTCTTTCCATGCATCGCCAGCTCGAATCGAGTCGAGCTTCAGGACTACACCAACCGGTTCCCGGACCACATCTACTAAGTATGTTGAGTGATAGAGCATGAACAATACTCCGTATTCCTACATCATAAAATCAACCCATCAAACTTAATTGTGAGGACGTTGATATGTCTTGAATGTCACACTTTACAGATTCAGTCACACAAAAAGAATTTGAAGATTCGACATAACCAATATTAGGTGAACTATTATAGATTTGTGTGTCGTTTTTTTGATTCCGTTCTTTTTTATGTTCCGCACAAAAATGGAAAGATAGCTCCAACACAAAATGAATAATGGACTAACCCATATGGTCAAAGAGACAAAAGTGTAAAATTAATGTTGATATAAGAATGTAATGGGCCAATTTGAATGGACATTCTACCACACTAGCAAAGTAAGGTTACACTTTATCACCTTTACTTGAACTTTGTGGTATTGGTTCATATTAAACCAAAGAGTTGGTGTCATGATTTATTTAGCAAAAAAAAAGAAACATGTTAAGTTAGTGTAATGAACTAATGATATAAGGATGAATCAGTGCGTCGTGGGTTGAGTTTGAGCATGCCAATGATTCTGTCGTTTAGCTAATTTTCAATTTGTTTGACTAAAATAACACTATAAAGATGGTATAATAACTGAACTACTCGGATTCGACTTAAACTCGTTTACTTCTCTAAAGAGTTGAATATATATACTTTTTAAAGCTCGTTTAAAATTCAGGTTCGGTTCCGGATGTTAAACTTGTTAGCTCCGGAATCGGAATGATTCCGAATCATTCCCGGTAACGGAATGATTCCGAATCAATAAAAATTAAGTTTGGTTAGATGTCTTTTTACACATGAAAGTAATCCCATCATTTTCATTTACTTTCCATACCCTTATCAGATTTCATTTCGTTTCCATTTTACCGCTCCAACCAAACGGGCACTAATAACATTCAAAACTTTCATAAAAAACTTATTTAATCAAATACCTACTTATTTACCTATAAATACGTGTCAAATTCTTATAGATCAATCAAATGCTCATTATCAAATATTTTCATACGCATAAAAAACAAAATCATATTCCACCCAAAAACAAATGATAATTGTTAAATATTTTATCCTCAAACTGCATAATTAGAATCTAGATCTTGATTTGCAATGAGATTCCTCCATGAAAAAAGCTCCAACACAAGGTTGAAAAAGAAAGAAGACAAACTCCAAAGCCAAACGCAAATAAAAATATAAAAATGCAGCAAATAAATACAACAACAAAAACAGACAAAACATATAATTATGGAAATTGTGGAAACACCGAAAGCAAAAGCAGAAATTACCAGAAAGTTGATTGAAGAGACGAGTGAAGTTCTTGTGTATGTGTACTTAGCCATTGGCACCGACGATTGTATCATACATGCCAACGAGTTCCACTGATTCAGACTCAGTGAGTCGCCCACAAACATTATCTTCTTCCCACTCCATCTCTTCAGTAAATCTAACCCGTCGAACCTTTACCGACATCACATAACCACAAAATCAATATATTTTTTTTATTAACTTTACAAATTCAAACATACCCGATAACCCAAATTTTAACTCCGGAATCGAAAACGGAATGAAAACGAATCCAGTTCATATGTTACTTTTTCTTATATCCGTCCCGGGATCAAATGACGCGGAGGGCACACGTCTAGTGAACCACACATACAAGTACACGGGTTTCATCCTAAAATCAATTGACAATAGGAGGAGTAGCCCGGATGCTTATATGGTAGGTTCACTAGATTGCGTGTTATCGATGTGGGAACTTTTCCCTACATCCCAACACTCCCCTCAAGTGTTAACTACCTGAAGTAGTTAACACTTGACACTTTTGATTTTGTTTTTCGACGAGTTTCACATCTCATTCTCTTTTAGCTAATCCCCGAAGTCAGGAAACCGGACCTGGATCGGATCTGCTCTGATACCATGTTACTTTTTCTTATATCCGTCCCGGGACCAAATGACGCGGAGGGCACACGTCTAGTGAACCACACATACAAGCACACGGAGTTCCATCCTAAAACCAATTGTCAATAGGAGGAGTAGCCCGGATGCTTATATGGTAGTTTCACTAGATTGCGTGTTATGTGAACTTTTCCCTACATCCCAACACCATACGTATACCCGTTGTGGTTTGAAGTAATTGGAGTAGAATATGATTACTTTTGATACTATATAGAAACAAAATGTAGGGAAACAAGTGCATTTTGCATGAAACCACAAGAAATGATTCCATAAAATTTCGTGAATAAGGATATACATATGGACTAAATTCGTTTTCATTCCGATTCCGATTCCGATTCCGTTTTCGGAGTTATAACTAAACGGACCCTTAAATAGAAAGAAAAAAGGATAATATTTTGTGGGTAACAAGACTAAATTATCTAATCTAATTTATGAAGAAAATAATTAAAAGATGACAAATTTGGGTGACCATCATACGTCATGTGCAAATATACTCCCAACAAAATGCTTTATGACATCATTTTTTCTGTTATTCGAAGTATTAAAAAATATTGATTTTTTTAATATACTATCTTAGAGTGTAGATTAGAAGTCTAATTTAATAATGTAATTTTTACTTTTTAGTTTTATGCTCATGCTATGATTCATATTTATTTAGGTTATTGGTTTATAATAGTAAAAAAATATTTATTAAAAATATGAATGTAGGATAAATGGGAAGCTTTGTGATAACTTTTCCTTTTTAATAATACTAAACAATAATACCAATAATGATGGTCAAGAGTATAATCATTATCAGCGACATTGTTGGTGGTTAAAAGAGTGATTTTTATATTATTTTTTAATATTTTATGTTTAGGACAACAAAAACATTTTTAAATAATAATAATCAAAACTATAAGATTTGCAAAAATATAGTAAAAAGTTATAAATAAAATATTTTATTGACAAACATATATTTTATAATTTTCATTTATTCTCTACTTTCAATGCAAATAAAAAGGTAAAACGGATCTTAATATAACAAAAAATTACTTTAATGAGTCTAAAGTTTGGTTAATGATAAAATATCCGAATATGAGCTTTGAGAAAGCGTGGCAAAAGCAAACACAAAACCCATTTCCTCAAACGGATAAAACACAAACCGGATCCAAAGCTGCAACCAAATCAAAAGGCACAAAGAAATATCAATAAAGGAAAATGAAGAGAAAGTGCAATGCATACCTGGGCAGGTCACATGAATCGGGTCTCCAAGAGTACTTGAGGAACTGCGAATCGGGTCGCCCGTATTTGAGGCAATCAAATTCTGGGGTATTGAAAGGGCAAGTAGAGAAGTTATAAAGTGGGTAAACGGATTCATCGAAAACCCATTTCCCTTGGAACAAATTACAGCTACCCATTTGCATTCTTCCTCTTACAGTTCCGCCATGTTTGTGACCTTGAGATTTTCTGTGGTTTACTGGTTTTTTTGCTTCTGTTAAATGCAGAGTGCCAAACATGGCGTAAACGAGGGATAGAGAAAAGAGAAGAACTAAGAAACGGGCGGGCTTGAACCCGGGAAACATCTTGGAATATGGGTCGGGTTTTTTTTTAGTGAAAGGAGGTTCTTGTTTGTGAGGTTTATATAGAGGTCTGCTATGGAAGAGAGTGTGTGTAAGTGCTTGAGTTGGAAGAATTCACATGTATATGTTTGCTAGTTGGACCATGGGGGCCGTTTGGCTCTATATGGCCTTTCATATGCTTGCCTTCTTAAAAAAATACAAAAAATGTTATAATTGTTTTTTTTTTTTTGCGAAGGAGATTCAGTAGTCTGGTGCGAATCTGAACGCGCTTTTATTGATAGGAAAGAAGGTTAAGTAGTGATCAATCGGGGATAACCCGACCCCTTACATCATCAAGCAAAAGGTCCACTACACCCTCTGGCGGGTCAAACAATACATTCAATCAAATAAGAAGGTTCATAACAAAACTAGCTATTCGCCTCGCGGTAGGCATGCCGAAACTGGCACAAAAGTACCAGACTAGCAAGAGGATGATGAGAGGCTATGTTGCTCTTGGCGAGTTTGATAGCCATTGGGAATCCGATTCAAAGATCACCGATCAGTATCCTAACTCGCAAGCCAACCTTAGCCCATGAACCAACCCCCATAGCTCAGCAGCGGGTACGGAGCATATGCCAAGGTTAATACCAAAGCCTCTCACGTCTCGAGACTGACGACATGTATGAAAAAACGGATATTGGAAGGGTTTCCCATCAATAGGATATTATAAGTCCTCACATATAGAGTGATCATTTTACGAATCCTAAGGTCATCTCCAATAAGGGGGCAATAAGCCCCCTTTAACCCTAATTTATTATAAAATGATCTCCATTAAAAAAAGTTATATATATCTTAATTAACATATCTTCTCCGATTACAATATTGTAATCCATGGAAATATTCTAGCTAACGGTATACGATATCGTATGAACACGGTCTCTATTGTACGTTCCGTCTATATTAGGCTTTAACGTATACGAATCAGGTTCAAACTCGACACAATTGGCAATATGAAAAAGGCATTCACTGAAATTTTACCGATATATGCGTTTCAACTAGTGAAACTGTGGGTGATATTAACCACATAAATCCACAATTTTGGACTATAACATTTAGACTTAATGAACACTTATAAGTAGTCGTGCACGAAGGAAATGAAGCAAATTGAGTGTCGTCTTTAGATTCATGAACATGCATGTTTAGCATGACTTCAAATTTTCAGTAATAATATGCTTATTTGATATTTTACTTTTGTTTCATTTACGGTTCATTTATACTGGTTTACGGTTCAATTTACATTCGTTGTAATAATTTTTGATAAATACGAAAAATAAATAATAAAAAAACACTAAATTTATCGTGATCCATCTAAAAATGACTACTTACTTGAGGAGATTAAATTACAGATAATAATATATTAAAGCGATTATAAGTTAAACACAAAGTGTGACAATTCAAGCATACCCAATAACGCTTTGATAATCCATTTCACATTTACCCAATAATTAAACGGTTAAGTTGACGGTCTGAAAAAAAAATTAATTTTTTTTAAATTAAGTAGTTAGAAAGTTGAGCATTGGGTATTTTATTTTAAAATAAATTCATAAATCAATGTACAAAACTCACCGGATGTACACCATCGATTGTCTCGAGTAGGAATGAAAAGGGCAGTTCTTTAAATTTTAAAAAGTTGAGCAATGGGTATTTTATTATAAAAATACAAAAAGAGGGGATGTGTCTGCAAATTTTGGATTCTTCGGAGGGGTAAAAGGGTCTTTAGAGAATTAGAGGTCAACTTTGTGCAGCAGTCAACAGTCACGGGAAATTATTATTGTTATTATTTATTTATTTTTTTTTTGTGACTGACCAGTCACGGGAATTTGGGTACGTGATAATAGTACCATAATATGTTAATTACTAATTAGTGTTTAAATAAGTCTAAATTTTGGTTCATATAGTGTCTCTTTGCTTTTGTTTTCTGCATAAATATAGATTAAATTTTAAATATGAGATTAATTCCAAAAAACGATTTTTTATATTTAAATATTTAGAGTAATTTTACCAACTTGTATTGTATTTTTAAGTTTTATTTTTACAAATTTATGTGGCATTTTTATACCAAGATAAATATTTTATCATGTTTTTTTCCATAAATAATGTCAAGAAAATGTTATTTTAAAATATTGTTTAGTTAAATTAATTTGTTTAAGAGATGAAATATTAAATTTTACTGGCTGATTTTAATGAGTTGAATTTTATTGTGTCAATTTTAAATAAATAATTATTTTTAATTTAGAAAGGTCAATGGAAAGCGGTTCGAAACCATTAGACGGCGCGTCGTCTAATGGGCCGAAAGACCAAAAAAATCGACAGACGGATAAACCGTCGTGAAGGACAACAAATATAGGAGAAAAGAAAAACACAAAAATACATCAAAATGAAACCGAAAGCAACAAAACTTTTAAGGGAAAGCAGATGATCCAGCCAGCAAGAGACAACGAGGATAAACGTTCATCTTCGAAGGAAGTACACAGGAAGGAACAATTGTGGACACCTCAGATTTGCGGTTAATATTGATACATCTTAGAAAGGTCATTGGATAACCTATTTTGTACCTATTTTTAACGAACTAACACAAAAACTAACAAACAATATATCCAACTGAGAATTATGACACAAATTTATTTTAAAAATACTAAATATTTAGATTAAATTAACGAGCAATGGACCTAAAAACAAGATGTTACGTACACCGTAACTTCAACGTAACAATAAATCAGTTTTCCTAGATTATCTTGATAAGCTCGAAACTAAAATTTTAAAATCTAAATTATCTTTTCTCAAACAATCACCATTATTTTTTTTTTTTGTGCTAAAATGTTTTTCAATAAGAATCTGCGTTTGATTTAACGAAAAGTCTAAACATCAAATGATAATAAAGTGGATATCTTCAACAACAATTAACATTAACAAAATCTTTTTAAAGGTTGTTTAAGCAACAATGATTGAAACAAACTCTACTGTTGACCCGGATAAGTTCGAACCGATCCGTCCTCTAGCACGGATAATCCGACGGACTGCGGAATTCGAATCGAGTATTCAGCTAGTAAGATATAACCGGGAGAATTCTGTTGTACGTCCGAACTTGCATATGGGTCAGGTTCCAGACCAACACATAAGTATAACAATATTTTATTTTAAAACCAATTGATAATAATATGAGAAATCGACCGAACTTATATACTAGAATGCGAGGTTGTTGATTATCGGTATGAGACAATCTCCACACCCCCTCAATCGCAAATGTTTGACTCGGTTGACACTTGACAACATGACTAAACTACTTTGATATACCATGTGAAATTTGATGGATTATATATAACGTGGAGAGTTTCGTCACACGTCCAAACGCATATGTGTGTTGGGCCCGAGCTCAACACATTAGCTCAATAGACTATGAGTTTGTTTTATCCTAACACCAATTGACAATAAACAAAGTATCCACCAAACTTATATACTAGACTATGAATTTGTTTATTATCATTGAGAGACCTTATATCCACACATATAAGTATAAAACCGTTACATTGAATACCTAGTTATGTATATCAACTAACATAGGGTTGTTCATCGGTTCAGAATCAGACCAAATATGACCCGAAAAGTCTCTGTTGACTGAACTTGAACTAAGTATTCAGGTCTGGTCTCACAGTGGTCGGACCAAGTGGACTTTAGATAACTCTAGGCTATTTTGGGATAACATTTAGACCGAACTTTTAAATTTGACCAACCGATTCCACGAAAACCTTTCTATTCCGCAAAAGCTTTAAAAACTAAAACTTTTCGGTCCAGATCCGAATCGTTTTTATTTCGAAAACATATTTTTAATGTGACCTCGACCAACTTTTCCTCGAATACGATAGAAAAACAAAAGAAACAACATTAAGTGGCGTGAACTTAAAATCATCTAACCCACTGCATAAAGAACAATTTGTACCTAACTTTTCACGTTCATGTGCCTCCACGAAATGCCATCTTTAATCAATTTTTCTACGGCATTTTCATTTTGGTTCAGAAGAAAATATCTACCACTAAAATTTGATAATATTGTCTCCATTATCCTTATAGTTTTGTGTACATGTTCAAGTTTGACAAAGGCAATAGGTTTTGAACATACATTTATGGCATTGTCTCTGAATTTCTTTACTTATTTCTAGTAATGGTAGAAGTTCAATCGTGTCAATAAGTTGCTACAAAGACGTATCATCACTTGATATATAGAGGGGAATGATATTGTTATACGTACTAATCTATGCATGTGTATTAATGTGAGCTTGTTCTTGCTCTTCGCCTCTTCACCCAAAACACTATATCGTCAAACTTGTCAAAATACTTGAGTATATGAAAGTCAGTCGAGCTACCGTGAAATTCCGACAGTTCAAATTTAAGGGTAACCCTAATACAACACATAAGTATGGTGGAGTTACGTTCTAAAATCAATCGAAGACAAAGAGAAATAGTTTAGATTTTGAAATATTGCTATGTTCACGTCATGATATTTTTGTAAAAGGTTGTCGAAAATAAACAACAATTCGAAAGAGTGCGAACTTAATCCAATCAGTAATGTTATAGTTTTATGATTAAGATTTATGAGTGATGTTATTCTGAAGCGGAAAATGACACGGAAATCCGACTCCGCCGTGTTAGGGGCATAGACGGACTCCGCCTGCGCGCCAACTGAGCCATATGTCAGCAACAATCTTGGTTATTGCAGGGAACTAGAGATGATCTCAGCATATTGTTGCTGACATACGGCTCAGTTGGGATACAAGCGGAGTCTTCCTGTGTCCCAGGCTCCCAGCCCGCGCGCATTTGTCATGATAATGGTGAAGTTGACACAGAGGCGTGTTTAAAAGGAGTTAGGTCGCCCCAAGCGCAGGCGCGGTCTGCCGGCGCCCCAGGCTGGCGGAGGCGCAGTGCGCCTGACTTGTTTTAGTGTAAGATGGGCCCATGGGCTGTGTGGGCCAGGAGGAGCAATATGGCAATATTCCACTATTAGAAAGTGGGCTTCATGAGCTACAGTTAAGATGTGGTGGAGGCCGACCGCACTATTATGCTCATCATCAACTTTGTGGTTGCTTCATATGCAATTTTACTTATTCACCACTATTGCATTATTTATCAATATTTTGCTTATCTTTACCTTTGATCGTTAAGTGTCTCTTCATATGCGAATGATTGAGTTTCACGTGTTGGAGTAATTGTGTTTTGCAGATATATTTATCCAACTCATTGTGGTCTTCAGCTTTGCATCATTCACATTTGTCCATTTGATTATTGTATGACCGCCATTTTTCCTTGTACATGTTCACCCACATTGGATGGGTACTTAAAATTATCTGATCCAAAAAAGCATGTAAAAAACAGCAAAATTTTCCGATTATAGATGGTTGGTGGGTAAAGTTTCTTCACCCGATACAGCGGATGGTTGGTGGGTACGGTTCCTTCACCCGATACAGCGTGACACAAGATATTATGTCGAGATATTTGATTCCTCCACCGAAATATCTAAATTTTCACATATATATAACCATAAAATCACAAAATTGTGTTGAACCAGATCCATTCACCCATCACTCGCCTCATTATCATCCCCAAAACGAGCATACCAACTTCCCCAATTCCCGACGACTCAAGGGACCAAAATTCCTTATGGGAGGATTTTCCATCACATTAACATTCTCAGTCCGTCCAATTGATACCCCTCTTTACCTCCATTACCGCGGATGTCCAATACGGGCAAAATATACCACTTAAATCCCTACGGTAGAATCCTCTTGTCCATTTAACAACCCACTTCAAATGGTTTGTATTTGTACCATACTACTATGGGCTATATTTTCATTAACAGTCGAGCAGATGATATTCTTACAGAAGTTGTGTACATTATTCTTTACCAATAGATTTACTGACATAATCTATTACAAGAATTTACATACATATCCTTGACCATTTGCACTTGGTATATTGCCAACAGGGGAACCGTAGCATGCACAACCATACCATAATGTATTCAATCGCGTCTTTGTGCGAAGGAAGCACGTAATAATGACTACCCAACACCCCATAACACGAGCCCAGGTCACCCAGACCCAGTGAATAACCATGATGTCTGATCCGAAGAGATACAAGGTGAACACGATCTTCAAGTGTTAAATAGCCACTGTGTTAGCAGACTTCGCCACAAAAAACAATAGACAACACACTTTCACCGGCAAATTGCTCACAAAATCAGTATGTTCATTGGTAAAATCATTACTGCCAAGGCCAAATATGAAGTTCAATGCAAACTAACACACAAAGCATATCTGGCATAACCAAGAATGCTTGAAATTTGAGCATATTGACGACATGGTTTAAGATTATCAGCTGAAAGGGTTAAAACAATCAACTATAGGTCAAAAACATCGAATAATGCAAACTTGATGTTCATCCACTAGCCCTCAAATTAGTAAGCAGTAACATAAGGGCAAGAAAAACGCTCACTATTGGAAGTAGACAAGGCAATGGCCAATTCAAGACGAATTCACATAGGGCATAATGGTTATTGTATACCTATATATGCCAACCTTATTGAGCAGAAAATTTACCACGTAATTTAGCCAAAGATTGATGATGAAATGATCAATTAAGCAATGACAGTGAAGGAGGAAAAAGCCTGGCTATAAGTTTATAAAAGCTTGTTTAATAATAGAATAAGCTAAATAGAACAGATTTAACAAGCATTACACATTATATCAAAAATGTCAATAATCAGTAAAGCCTTTGTATAGAACATACACAGTAGCACATAGTAATATAGAGAAGTTGGCTTCGAACAGAATACCAATACTAATCGCTTCTACTGATGAGGGAGGGAAAAGTCACCGACAATTACCACGATCAAACTAAAAAGAAGGAAATCTATGTTTGGCCTAAATCTATCAGATAACTGCAAATAAGGAGCATAAAAGCAAGTCAAATACAGCAGGCCAATCAAGCAAAGGAAAAATTTCATTGTCTGCAATCACGAAATCACCACACCAATTTATAGCGCCCAAGAAGCTCTCATAGACCTGAATGAAACATCCATGGAGGAATTTAATCATCATTAAACAACCAAACATCATGTAATAAAAACAAGTGTACAGGAAACAGACCGACCATATCAACCTTAATAACAATCTGAAATAACAAGCTCACACAAATGCTTTTTGGCAATATATTAAGAACAAAATATTTAAGAAAAAATTCATATGAAAACCCTAACAATCTGCATTTGGCACCCACTATTTGAGAGGAAATTCATCATGTAGCATGAGGTTTGCACAAGGTTTGTAGCCTAATTTGTGAAAAATAGCAGCTGTCACTGTAAAGATTAATATTATGTTCTGTGGAAAACCACTCCAAGCTTGAGGACAATTGAATAGGTTCCATTGATAGGAGAAAAAACTATCAACTACTGTACATCATCTATAACAAGAAGAAAGTAGGAAGAAGAAGAAGAACGACAAGGGCAAGGATGAGATTCACTGCCCAGAGACAGCTCAACTATGACCAATCCTATTTTGTATTATGGTTGAAGATGCACAATATCTCTACACTCATGATGACCTAAATGATTTCCGAAAATGAGTGTGGTTACCAAATGAAAATCATACACACCTCGTGCATATTGTATAAAACTACTTTTGTATTACATAAAGGTTGTAAATCATTCAATCATATGTTCCCACAAAGCTGAGGCCTGACTTGGAGGAGAAAAAAAAGAAACAGGGAAGGAACTATGGAACATAACGTGGCACCAGATTTTTACAACTACAATTCAAGAAATTCAAGAAATTCAAGCCACTGAAATGGGGGGTGTGGCAAACTTGACTATCCATCCAAGTATAACAATCAATTTGGGTAAAAAGATATTTCGGTCAAATCAACCTCTAAATGCCCATGAATAGCTGTCCCATGTATCAATTAAAGAACCAAAACATATCTATGTTTCATACCAGTCAAATATCTCTCCTCTCTTCCTTTCCTTCCACTGGTGGCAAGAAGGTATTCATCGTACTAGCAATTTACCCGTCCTGAAAATATCATTAGTAAATTAGTTAAAACAGGCCAGCATTATTCCTCGCTTTGATCTAGTGAAATAAGAAGAAAAACATTCAGTGACACAGCCAACTATAGAAACTATCAAGTAGTCAGATTCATGCAGTTCAGAATTTTATCAAACTAGCTAAGGAATTAAATGAATTAAAAACCAGAATATGACATCCAGGTAAAAACATCATGAATGCATCAATTCCTTGTTTAAAAAAAAGATATGAAATGAGCAGTATTTGACAGAAAATAAACTAGGCCCCCCTTTCAGAATTATTAGTGGATAAAATTGATATTAAATCAATATATTGACCATAATCATTTTGAAACAACTTGGCAAAAACACTAAACCAACCCATGCCCCAGATGATGCATCTCTACAAACAACAATGTCATTCTTTAGACTTGCGTCAATACCAGGACAATAAAACATAAAATTTACACAAATAAGTATACCTCAGTAATAAGGTGGTATTCTTTGATACATCCCTCCAGTTGGCCCCTGTGGAGGCTGAGATGTAGGGTGTTGCGATTGATAACCAGCAGAACCATATCCATAAGGTCCAGCTTCCTGATAACCACTACCAGGAGGACCTCCCATCGAATTCGGCGGCATTCTATGTGAACTGAAATCACCCGAAACTGGCCCGCCATATTGAGAGCCACTCATGTATGAACCGGGGCCATACCCTCCAGCACCACCAACATGTCCCTGGTTCCCAATTGAAGCCCCAACAGGGCCACCCACGGAACTAGGATATGCTGAATTCGGCATTCCCTGGTGTGCTAAACCCATCCCGGGACCTTGATGAGATCCACGGCCATACCCAGCATACATTGGCCCGCCAAATTGTGGACCAGGCCCCGAGCCCGGCATCCCCATTCTCTCACCTCCAGTGTCACCGCCCGGATTATTTCCCTTCCCTTTCTTCCCATCGACTGCCAATTTGCACAATATCTGGTGTCCATCAATGTTCTTTGTGGGCTCCATCAAGGACGCCTTTGCCCCCTCCTCGTAGCGATACACAAAGAAAGCAAATCCCTTAGGTTTCCCAGCCTGCTTATCAAACCCTAGCGGACCCTCTTCAATTTCCCCAAACGCCGAGAAGAAATCCAGCAGTCTCTCTGCGGAGATCTCAATTGGGATGTTACCAACGTAGATCTTCCTTGTCGCAACGTCGTCATTGTTCGGCCCTCCGGATCTGACGGCAGCCAGCTGAGCGACAGCCATCCGACCGTCAATTTTCTTACTCGGTTGCTTGAGAGCCAAAACAGCGCCATCCACATGCTTGAACGTGACGAATCCAAACCCCTTGGACTTTCCACTGAGTTTGTCGGTGATAACTACAGCCTCCTCGAGTTCTCCGTAGGTGGAAAATAGCGATCGAATAGAGTCGGTGTTTGTCTCTGAGCCAAGGCCACGTATAAAGAGCTTCCGGTGGGCAGGGTCACTGTCGGCGGTGGCACGGACGGCGGCTAGAACGTCAGGGTGACGGATGACAGCTTCCTGAAGGATGGAGATAAGCTGGTCTCGAGTCAAGGATTCAAACATCTTGCGAGCGTCGTCTAGGGTAAGCAGTTGCGGTTGTGCGGTGATGTCAAGCTCGGTAGTGACTTCGGTGCCATTTTCATCAGCTTTGCGCTTCTTCGAGGGATCCATGGAGACAATAGAGATATGGAGGAGCGGAGTACAAAACCCTAATCCTTTAGGGAAGACGAATGTAATGGCGGTGAACCCAAGCAAGCAATTTGTGAGGGATATATCGATGCACGTTGAAGAATACAGCTAAACGATGCCGTTTAACCACGCTTGGATTATAACCTCGAGCTACAAACCCAAAGGCCCAAACTGTCTTTATATTAATTTATCGTAATCTCCTTGATTTATTTTTTTTAAAAGTTATTCAATATTAATTTCAAAAAAATACAACTATAATAAATCTTAAAAAATAGTAATTAACAATACCTTTTTATTATAATTCGTATTTTTATAAAATGGAAAAGGTTAATTTACAAATGATTTTTCCTACATAATATATGGGAAAAAATCAATTTTGATTTAATGACATTTTACAATATTAACAACTCATATTAAATTAAGATCTCCTATTTCATAGTTAAATGTGATAAAGCGGTAAAAAGAAAAGTAATAAAAAAACGTTCATTTTCTAAGCAATAGTTCAAACAATTTTAATAACGGGAAAACCAATTGTCTTGCTGATCGATTGATTGATTAGGAAATTTCGAAACCCAATACACCTTTTCATGACATTCCCAAACGTTCTGTTCTCATGCATTACGATGGACTACCCATAGAAGGGTAGTTTTTTCTAACCGCTTTCCGTTTTATAGAAAAAACAACTGAAAAATCAACCAACTTCAACAAGAATCGATCATTCTTTTCATTTTCTTGATGACAGTTTCAAACTATTCAGAAACCCTTCTTTGTAATTCTTGCAATTGCTCCATACAACAACACTCCCAATCTTTACTGCCATAGATCAACATTTGAGGGAGCGAGAAAGATCAGGCGTGTGCCACAATGTCAAACGAAGCCTTGTGATCATGTTCATGTCCTAGAATATTATGAAAATCAACTCTAAGATCAATCCTCTTAAGATTCCAAAACAGAAGTTGATTTATTCAGTCAGATGCATACCTTATATTTTAGATGCAATCTTCATCATCGTCTTCTTCTGCTGCTTCATCCCAGTCTAGTGCAAACGCACTTGCTGATTTCATCAATTCAGTCAGTCCAGTTAGATCCTCCAAATAGGTAGGATGGTTGATTGCTTGAAGAAGAAACTCTGTTCCTTTATTCCGATACTCTGTCACAACCTGGATCCGTTCCGTTCAGACAACAGTCAATCAAGATTTGAGAACAATGGTACAGAGTGCGGTTGGACATGGTCATGTAAGACTTACTGTTGAGCTGCAAGCCGTGCAGCTGTTTGAAGCTTGTCCAATCAGCGTCATTTGAGAACAATGGTATAGGGACCCGCGAATCTGATGTGGCAGTATACCGAGAGGTTGTTCACTGTTCGTGATTCCATTTGAGCTTGAAACTTCACCTTGTGCATACATGCTAAACAGATTCAACAAGTTACAATCATTACAGGAAAGAAGACTGATCTAATAGCCACAACACAACAATATGATTTAGTTGTTACCCAAGAGGATGGTGTAGAAGCCCCACTAAGAGTTCAACTAGAAGTGCAGAAGCCATAGGTGCAAGTCCAGGACGTGTGACGGTGCATTGCTGGTCTAGAGTGCGGTTGGACATTGACTGTATACATGTAAAATAGCCATGTGAATCATCAAGTCTGAGATGACAATATGAAACAATCGATGTATGTAGAAGACAAAACACAATTACATCAATTGGAGCAACCACGTCGTTGCAGAAGTAGCAGCCCAATCTCTGCCTTGCAGCTTGGTCATTCATAGACATATTAGACATACTAGAGGACAAGAGTTTTGCAGGTTCATTTGTAGAGCTGAGTGGACCAGCTCCATGACGCATCACCAAGAAGCTGTCAAATCCCAAAGCTGCATTCATTGCAATCTGCAAAAAGAAAAGATCGATCAATCCAACGTATGAATAGAAGCTGTTCACTTGCAATAAAATATGAATATGATTGAAATACAAATAATCAACCTTATTGCTACTGGAACAAAGCAGTGTTGGAAGCCATCTACTTTCCCTTGTATCAGTCAATAAGAATACAACATCATGTGAATCAACCAATTCATGCAAATGTCTGCAATCATCCAGCACTTTCTTCTCTTCGTTTACTGAAATAGGATGACCGGGCATAGGTATACTCATAACAATGCCCTTTGCGTCCTGAGACATTATACAGGCCCGTGCAAAATTGTAACAATTGAGTTGGACAAATTGACTAAGTAAATCATTTAAGACTATGGGAATGAAAATGGTATACCACAGCTGGAAATATACGCTTGAGACTTCTCTCTGCTGCCACAGCTTTATACTCCCCGCCATTGAGACAATCCTCAAATCCATACAATGATTGCCTCAGTGGATTAGACATAGCTACCCGTCCATTATCAACCAACGTGATTTTCCTTATGCCCCAACCCTACAAAGTAACAGGGTTTCCTTATTGCACAGATAAATTAACACAACATTTTTGGCATGAGAACTAGGCACTCACCATAAGGAGGCGAGCAACCTCGCATCCAAGCGTTCCTGCACCCAAGAGTAGACACTTCAAAGGAGATAGAACACTTAAATCCAAAGAAGGCAAAGCCCGCCATCTCATCAACTTCAAATTGAGATCTGCAGCAGATACAGATAACCTGCAAAGAAGCATAAACTGGTTTGCTAATCACAAAATGGCATATAAGA
Source organism: Fagopyrum esculentum (assembly GCA_033239045.1). Classification (NCBI taxonomy): domain Eukaryota; kingdom Viridiplantae; phylum Streptophyta; class Magnoliopsida; order Caryophyllales; family Polygonaceae; genus Fagopyrum; species Fagopyrum esculentum. Next base: position 138,380,204 of record BSUD01000008.1, on the reverse strand, counting down.
AAAATGAATGAGAAAACAGTCATGTAGCAAGAAAGTGTCAAAAGAATACATGATTGGATCCAAAGAATTTGCGAGGGTAACACATTTTGGAGCTGCTTTGTCCTTGTCACGTTCCCATCCAACAGCCTTAGGTCCATCTTTCATATCTATCCAATTTATAGAGCACATTTGCATATTAATCAGTTACAAAACAAAGGGTACAAATTCAAAGTGGATAGCTGTAAAATATAAGATGCTATCAAATCTCTATAATCAACCTTGTTGATCAGGAATCTCAGCCAGGCCAACAAGTGACAATCCCATATCCGGAAAACCTCGGGTTTCCCGGTAGCAAAAGAAGCGGATAGAATTGAGGTTCCATCTTGAATGTAGAAATGCAAGGAAGTTACGAAGAGGCCAACCAGGGTTGTTTGAATAGTGAGAGGGATCATAAAATCCAAACAAGAGCTGTTGAGTCCAATCATTTATTAGCATGTCAAAATATGCAAGGAATAATGCCCTAATTCACAATCATCTGAAGGCAGAAACAACCAAATCAACCGATCAAAGACAACACAACAAGAAAACTATACGCAATAATTAATGTCAGAAACTTTCAAATTGGAGAAAAAAATCCATAATCGCAAATTCACATGTGATAGCAAGCAAAAACGAGTTAGCCTCTATTCTACAGCCTGATGTTTTAAAAAAGGCACAAGTTATCCATTAACAGGTGGACCTGCACCAGTTTGCAAAATGCCTTATTATTTGAATAGATACCTATAAAAACTGAATATGTGACCCAGTCGGGATATGTGGAGGATTACTTCAGAGTGCAGACTCGGGACCTTAACCTTTTCATTTTGTCTACCTTTTAGTCATCACAGTCCTTTACTAATTAGTACAACACTCAGAAGCCAGTTAACCAGGCAGGGTCCAGAGAAGGGATAAAGAATGATGCTGAACCAAAACAGAAAAAAGCAGCATATATGCCAAACCTTATCAACATCATGCTTGCAAGCTTCCCACTCACTGAGATGCACAATTGTAGCATGTGAATTTGAATCAAAACTTAGGATGAAGAATGGAACATCTGCCACATGTGAACCAGATTTCTCAGTGCGTATTAGTCAAAAACACTTAGAACACATTACAAACTAAAAGAACCTACAAAAATGAGCAAGGAATACAAAAAGACAAGGAAAAAAAAAAGGGATGTAAACCAGCTGTGTTGCTTGAGTTGCGCCAACTATTGCACGCTGCCGACACTGATTCAGCCTATAACATCAATAACATTGACATTAAAGGGAAAATGTGTGGGTGGTTAATGGGAAATTTCAAGTATCCGTGAATGATCCACACCTGTTCTACACTGAACCACGTTGAAGCTGACGTCAAAGTAGTTAATCTTGCAGGCGGATCAAGTACCAAAGCTGGGGAAGCAAACCAATAGTGAAAGCGCCACTTTTTCAAGTCTGCAAAGGAGATCAGAAGGAATCTCGAAAGCAAACTGCAGTCTTTCTCGGCTGCACCAGAATGAATATCATCCCATATCTAATCAACCATTTGAAAGTGTACCATAAGAACAGTACCCACAAATTCGAGTAGGCTTATTAGCCTATGTCTTTGCGCAATGCCTGAATACTAAGCAAATAGTCGAAAATAAAAAAGATTGCGTTGCGACTTTATTCAAAATTGCCATACTTTTTTTGCTTCTTCTTTCAGCAAGCTCCGTTTGTCCAGAGCATAAAAACCTTCCAGTGTATTTGTATTGTACAGGGTTCCAGGAACAGCACACCTGTTGCGATTGCCTAGTCCCATTTCAGGTTGCCCGCTGTTCTCAATGGGCAACGACTCAGAAAGAAGAGTCAAGTTATTTGACACCATGGCATGTGAGCAAGGTGCATAAAAACCTAAACAAAAAGAAAGTTAAAAAACTAGGCGGTGTTCCTAAATCCTAATCCTACCAAAAATTCCAAATTCACATCTCAGAACAATCATTTTCCATCCTGGATTTTGCATGCAAAAAGAAGGATCGCGTGCACTATTTAACAAACATTGAAGAAAAATGTGTGGTATAAAATTTTCTTAATTTTTGGCACCAACACCTTTAAATTTAGAATTTTTCTATCTTTGTCAACTTTCATAAATCAAAACTCAAACTTAGAAAAATAAAAATTTGGCAGCTATAAGTTGATCTCTAAACTAGATATCAATGATAAAAATTCACAATAAAAGAAACAATTATGAAATATGGGAATAAAAACCTAGCATATTTTTTAAAGAAAAGAGCTCACCAGTAAGTTGGATGGGGGATTCATCAATTCCAAGTTGATTGAGCTTCAAAGAAGAAAAACGATGCCAAAATCCCTCATCTACCAAACTATGGAGAGGTGAAAAGTAAACTAGTCCACTCCCAGCTTGTTCTGCCATCACTTCCACTTTCTGTGTAGGTTCTTGACTCCTTCAATTGCTGAAGAGTGGAAATACAGCCACCTATAGACCTAGCCTGAATTAACAATATACAACTTCCCCCATAAACAATTAAGCACCAACCAGAAATCAACAAACTGATGAAATCCTCTACTTATCAGTTGGTGAAATCTTCTATTTATAACTTTTTCTATGACCAAAACACATCTGCTCTCCAAACCCACCAACACAAAAATATCCAAACCAATGCTCAAAGAATAAGGGGTACAATTTCAGATAGATCTAGTTTATAGAAAAAAGGGAAATTTGTCAAGGATTTCAGGATTACTATATAGTACTGTATAATCAAGGATGAGTCCCATCCCAGGTCAAGGAAATTTATGAAGAAACTTTTCACACTTTAACTCCCAAGTAGATAAGTTATTTAAATGCCTTCTTTCACATGGTGCCCCTAGTATCTTACAATTTCCACACATTGTGGACAAAATATTTTGGAATCCTACCTGGTGCTCCTCTAATGTTGTTCTTCTGAATTCCATACACGAAAAAGGATAATGAGACTACTTTGAGGATTTTGCATATCACTCAATTTGTGCATTTGTGAAAAATGACAGCACACTATAGTGAGCAGATGCGTAAAGTGATGCCGTTGCTAGGCGCCGCAGGAACATACAAGGTTACTTGTACGGATGGGATGAAGGAGGGAGGCCCGGGAGCCATAGGTGAGATTCTTGCCGCCGTCGAGAGGAGGGTCAATGATGCCAATACAATGACAAGCAATGCTATGGATCTTGCTAGTAAACTCGAATAACATTCGAGGTTGAAAATTCATTGGGAAATTTCTACTATGTATTTCTTCTGATTTCTGCAATCCTTCAATAATGAGTATTATATGGTCTTACTTTCAGGGATTGGACTTTAGACGTACGTGTATGCTAATGAAGCAGATATGATTGCAATAATGAGATACCATTGCTTGAGTTTAATTTATTCTTACAAACCGTATAAAGCACTTCTGGATTCTCACTTCAACTCACACGTTCAGCTCACAACTTCAAATTTCACAAAGCACACAATTCAAATCAGATAACAATCCAATCAAAAACCCTAAAGTTCTAGACAGAAAAAACACATAAGCACACCTCAATTTGGATAAAAAAAAAATAATAACTAAAGCCCTAAACTAGTAAATTTTTAAACCAACACACACAATCGATTTGCTCCAAAATCTGGACTAAAATCAGCAAGCGTAGAGCTATTAGCCAAAAAAAATGCAAACAATAGGCCTTCTGGACAAAATCCACTTACCAGGTAGTCAAAGAAAGGAATCCAGCCTTGGCAGGGGACCGGCGACAACCGGAGTTCAGCAAACCGACGGCGAGGGATGGGCAGGGGTAACCAAATTGTATAGGGAAACGAAAAGCAATGACGAATCGTCCACAATTCTCACCAGGATCTCGATGTCCTCAACTTCAGATCAATCAATATAGTTGATTACTTAAAATTGAGTTGATATCCAGACGATATTTGCTTGCAACTCTCTCACCACCCTGGATGATGGTGGTTGCGACTTGGAAGTCGTTACTTGCACGCAGGAAAAATTGGGTTGAAAGTCAAACTAATAGCCCAAATCTAATCGCTTAGCCCATTTCCGAAAATGCCCAAATCAGTTTTTGAAGGAAGTATTATGGTCTTTTTTTTTTTTTTTTTTTTTTTTTTG